>JGVQ01000270.1:0-85339 GCA_001007845.1 Nigrograna mackinnonii | reverse complement strand
CCACAAAAACCCCTTTAACCCACCCACCCACCCATCCAAAAAAAAAAAAAAAAAAAAAATTCCAAACCTCAACACTACAACACATTCACCCACCCACCCCGGCAATCCAACCCAAATTTTTAAAATCAGACATCTGAGATGAGCGAAGAATGCAAATCAATAACAAAGGGAGTCAGAGACAGCGACAGCGACATATGTCAAGAATAAAAAAAAGAGGAAATCCAGACTCAATGGAGGAAGGGGAGGAAGAAGAGGAAAACACGACACTCACAATCAAAACTAAATTGTCAGAAAGGAAGAAAAAAAAATCAACCTCAATACTATCTATTTCTCTCCACTCCAGCCCAGACCCAGACCAGCCTCTTCCAGAGAAAAGGGTAAGAGAGTGCAAAAAGAAAACAAAATGCCCATGGTCGCTCCCATACCCATCCGACGCATCCCATGCAAGATATGAAGAAGAAAAAAGATGCCATGTCGAAGAAGATCTTGATACACAATTCACGTCCCTCCGAGAGAGCCTACTTTTGCCGCTGACCACCCATGCTTTGCTCCATTTGATTGCTACACATACACACTTAAGACCGTCCCTCTTAGGCAATGCCATCGGATATAGTATTGCCCCCTTTGCTCGTCCGCTATGCCGACCCATTACTATCAATCAATAGCCCGCATCGAAGGTTCCCAGTCGATTATCTGCCCCATGGTAAACTCATTCCGAATACTCACTCCACGCCCCAAACCTGTTTAACACCGCCCTGATTCCAAGCTATGTTTGTTAGGCTTACCAGTACCGAACTCAAATACTCCTCCATCTTCTAACCTGCGAATCTGAAACGAGATGCTTCGAGCCTACCTAACCCCTCGCGGGGTGCTACATTCCTACGACGGTAAGAATTAGTGAAGTCTTGAAGGATCATCCTGATCATCCGTATATCCCCTGACTGGATGCGTTGCCGGATGTTGTTCAGGAATCGCTCTGACTCTTGGGGAGTGATTGACCCTGCGGGCAACAATGCTACTGTGCCTTGCACCCACTGTGCGACTTGTTCTGGCATCAATTCGAACAATTCCAGGAGCACACCGGAAGCATCGGGAAAGCAGCCCTCCGGAAAGCTGTACATCATGCCAGTCATGATTCGTTGAACAAGGTTTACGCCAACGCCCAGTACAAGTGCTTTGACCCTGTCTCTGAGGGTTGTGGGAACATCGTGCCTACTCTGGTCAAAACTTGAAGATGGAGCATTATTCCGTCCGTACCCAAGGAGATCTCTAAGGAAATGAAGGGTCGCGAGGATAGGCTCCTCTTTAAGAAGTGCAAGGGAGCTGCATGCAGCGAGAAGAATCGTGTCCATCAAAGATGACATGATCGACTCAGACGGGAAATACAAAGCCATATCGGCAGCTAGACGGAAGAAGTCCTCGATAACTTTGAAGGTCAGAATGTAGGACATCTGGGAGGACATATAATACTCACGGTCTGGTAGCTCTTCGGCGGGAAGGTCACTTAGTATCCTCAAGAAGGTCTTCGCCTGTTGCTCATAAAATTGGAAAACATCGTTGGCGATACTGGGGTCGACTTCATCCACTCCCGTAGAAAATTCCCGGACAATGGAAGCCGTGGCCCAGAGAAAACACCCCTGCCTCGACTTCTCGAATCCATGGGTAAGTTGGTTCGCAAGATCCGGAAGGAGTGGACGCATCGCTGTGCGGTATGATAGTACCATGTAACGCCAGCATCGACAGACCCTCTCGAGAATCGGGATGCTATTGCAGAAGTGTGTGACGATATTCCCTAGGACCGGGAAAATCTCCTGGCAGTACTTGACGGCGGGATGCTCCTGGCCTGGCTTGACTTGGGGCTTTACCAACTCGAAGAATATGGTGATAAGATTGATCCTGTCCGCAAGCACTTTTTGCTCTTGCTCGTCCTTGACCTGGTTTGCAAGGTTGACCAGACCTTGAAAGATTGGGTCGCAGTACAATTTGAGCATTGGGTAGACTTGTTCAGCCGGGACCTTAGCGACAACAGATGCTACGCCTTCGGTAATCTCTTCCTGGCTGGTCACCGGTAGACTGTCCAAGTATTTGGCATAGAATTGTTGCAGTTGAGGAGTGAAAGGGACGAGCAAGCTTGCACAATCGTTGCAGAAGAACTTGAAAGAAAGTGCTGCAGCCCGGACGACGTCTTTGGTGGAGTGTTCGAACGAACCCATGATGAAATCCAGTTGTTCTTGAAGTGTCTCTTGGTGTTGGGCGGTCCACTCAGTATATCTCCCAAGAGCCATAACTGCCTGGAAGCGGACTTTGTGGTGGTCGGGTATTTTGGCAATCAGGGGGATAAGACGGGGAAGCATGACCTCTTCGTCGGGAGGGACCATGCGACCCATTGCTCTGACAGCGAATAATGGAGCCTCAAGCTTCTGCCACTCGGGGACAGAATTATGCACTGCTCGTGGGCCGAATGTTTGAACCCAAGCCTGAATGAGATCGTATGGTTTCTTGAGACACTCTGTGACACCCATGACCTCGCAGCAATCCTTGAGTACGTCCCCCATCTGATGCCGGAATTCGCGGAACTTTTCCTCCTGCTCTCGATCCCCTTCGAAAAGATCTTTCTCGTCTCCACTCTCTGGTTTGGGATACTCGAGGTGGCCGATCATAATGTCGACGAGGCGAGCGTAAATGTCGACGAATTGAAGTCTTGCGGGGGTGTACTTCTCGAGAGTGAGATATTGTTTCAGATCATACCAGAACTTGAAGGTATGGGATATTGCATCCCTCTCCTTATCGAGCGCAGCGGTTTCAAGGACAGCCTCAACAAGGTCCCTGAACTCCGCTGGTAGTCGGGCAATCAACAAGACCCACGACTCCCCGGCTTCGGCGAATATCCTCGCAATACCCTTGTAGGCCTCTGTGTCTTCTTCCTTGGCCGCTTCGGCGAGCTTTGGGCGCAGAGCTATCACGTGGGGGTACAATACGAGGATGTTGGACATGGTTTCGTCCACGTCTTTGGTCTCCGCGATGAGCGAACACATACATTCCACGGCAGCTTCGAACGGCTCGGAAGCGGAGAGCGCATCAACAATGACCTTGAGTAATGGCGAATTGACAATGCTGTCTAGAGGAATCTCGCGCATCCAAGAAGTGATGCAGTTGAAGAGTTGCGGGTTTTGCGCTGCGGCGGCTACGACTGTTAGCTGAGCAATTGAGAAGGCATGGATCACTTACGTGATGACTGGGCATATTGGACGAGAAGGGTGAGAGCTTGCTCCGCATTATCCTCAATCAACTCAGCCGTCCTTATTGTCAACTCGGATCCCTGGAAATATCGAATTAGATTTTGACTCATGTCGCAATACCGCATGGAGGTGCCGGCAAGCTGATAAAATGTGGGTCGGTCCAACGTACAGTGAGGTTGATTTTTCGTCCATACGTGACTTCTTCTGGAAGGACACGAAGAAAGTCCAAGACGCAAGGCAGCGTCGCTGGCTCTGAACCAAGTGTGGAGACTACGAGGGGCAGGACATCCTTCCATTCGGTCATCTGGATGGCCAAATTCGCCAGGCAAACACAGAGTTGCAATCTGATCGGCTTGGGTCCAGCATGGAAGGTGGCTAGGTTCCTCATGAGGGAATCTCGCAGCGTCGGGAGCGATGCGCGGGGCACTTGGTGTAGGTCGTATACAATCTGCAAATGTTAGACTCAAGTAAAATAATGGGTACGACACTTACTTTTCCCTTTAAAGTTGTAGCAGCGAAGAGCTTAGCACCAGCTTCTACATTATTCGATTCGAGCATGGCGATAGTGTTGGTCCACGCCTCTTCCTGTTGACGAGAATATTAGCATGTATTTTGCGATTGGGGTCACCATATGCGGGGGAGACGAACCGACTTCTGAAAGCTCTCCAGAAATTGATGGGCCTGCTCCTTGTGCGCACGATCCGCCCCCGACTGCATCACATTGTGGGCCGCAAGTACAGGTGCAAAGACCTGCTGCTCTCCGTTGGCGGCCATGGTTGCGGAAGTCCGAACAGGCAGGAGGAGGGAAACGGATGGCGCTCAGAGGGAGGCGAGTGGTGGGGTTGTGGGACTTCTATATTGCGCTCATGAACTTTGGCTGGCGGGGATGTTTGGGCAAGCGTAAATACTGAAGGTGAGACCGGTCTCTGAATAGGAAGTGGTGAGGAGGAGGTTTCTTTGGTGGAGTGTGAGAAGTTGCGTTGCGTCGTCAAAGTCATGGTCCAAACGGTCCCGCCAAAACAGAAGGCTTGGCACTCGCACGCTAGTCACCGCCTGTGATTTTCGGTGTCGAGCAACAAAGCTTTACCACCAGCTTCAATCCCCGCAACCGCGCCCTCCCACTATCTGGAACAAGCAATCTCCGCGCAAACAAGGTCGCATATCTTTGGCGAAGCAACTATGGCTGGACGAGGAGGTAAAACATCCAAGACCCGTTTCACGATGTGGCTAACACACTCACTCTAGGTCACGGAGGTGGGAAAGGTACGCCTTGCGCAGCTCCATAGCCTCATCCATTGCGCATACTGACCCAGCACAGTCCTTCTCCCACCCATCAACTTCATTTTCAAGCTTCTGCAATCACGAGCGACCGTCTCAATATGGTTATACGAGAACCTCGGAATGCGCATTGAGGGGAAGCTAAGAGTAACAACCTCGGAGCCTTATGGAAGGACATTGTAGCTCACACGAGCCTAGGGATTTGATGAATTCATGAACCTTGTCATCGACGACGCCGTGGAAGTTACTCTTGCCACGAAGACAGCGCCTGAGTCGCGACGAAAGGCTGGTTCGTATATATGGAAAGTACATAGTTCTTCAGCAACTGACCCCTCACAGGCCAAATTTTGCTCAAAGGCGACAACATTACCCTCATCCAACAGATCCAGTGAGCGCATGTTGGGGTTCGTCACCAGTCACCGCATCTAATACAACGTGATTTCGAAACTTGTGCCAAAGCTCGGTTGGTATCGTGGCGTTGGATGTTTATTTACAAAGGCAATCACAATAGTATTGCGTTTTGGTGGACAGAGTATGGCATACACTTTATGTTTCAGCGCGGCGAAGCTCGCCATTACCTAGTACAAGGGCGTCAAGGCGATAATCAGTGGAATCCATGGGGACGGATTGATCACGAGGGAGGAGCTGCTCGGTCAACGATAGGCCGACTCACCATGGTTAGCATACCCATGAACGTAAAGAATATCAAAAGTTCTTACCACGAAAAGGCATCTGCGAAGCTCTATGGCAACGACGCAGAAAGTAATCGTAGAAGCCCATGCCATGGCCTAGTCTCCCAAAATCCGAGTCAAATGCCATTCCGGGCATGATGATCATGTCTAGTCCAGTATCCTCTTCGGCCTTCTCGTTGTCCTTTCCCTCAGTGATGCCGGTGCCACCAAATGAGTTTGCACGTGATGAAATTGATGCCTGGCTCGGAGTTGGGATGTTCCACTTGTCCGGCTCGAAAGAGTTGAAATCGTCGATAGATTTGAGTTCCAACATGTCCATTATTGACCTTGGCTGGTTGTCTCTTTGCTCGGCAGGCTTGTAAGTGTATGGGATGAAGACTCTCTTGCCTTGGCCTAGCGCATCACGAACAATTCCAGATGTGGATATCTCTCCCGAGGGCATCGATAGATACACACTGATTCTCTTGGCAGCCTTGTACTCGGGCATTGCCAGAAGCGTCCTGGTCGCATGGGATGCTGGCCTTTAATCAGCACATCTGATGGTGATGTTCTTGGCACATCTACTGGGAGGTAAACTGTATAATGGAGTGAAGGGTACTGACTCTGTGTCGCCGCGGCTGATTCAGGGAGGTCGGATAGTATCGTCTTTATTGTCTTGCGGAGGTCCTTCTTCAATGCCGTCATTGAGGCCGCCATATTGATATGGGTGTTCCAGGAATAGTAGGAAAAATGTACCGAATATAGTAGGAGCTCGGTACCCTCGCGAGATTGTCCGAACAAACAGGTAGGAATACAGACAATCAGTAGCAGCAGCCAGAGACCTGTGCTCACCAATTGCGGATTGCTACGATCGTAGGGCTCAAATCCAACTTAGATGGGATTCAGATGAATGTATGGGTGGTCCGGACCCATGCAAAATCAGGATGCTGGGCTGGCTGGACGGTGATGACCAGATGGCGTCTGTGTGTGGCTGGAGGATCTGCCACCAACGGCGGCTTGACCCCTAGACCCCTGTTGGCGGGTGCATTCCCGCCTCATCGATGCGCCGCCTCCTGGCCAAACTTGATCTGCGACTTCAGCATTCCACCACCCACCTCCGCACCACCGACACACTTCTCCCTCCCCGCTCCGCCCTCTATACAAATACGACTCATACACTCGCAAACATGGTGGTGTCAATAACATCGATCCTGCTGCTTTCTGCAGGCCTCGCTGCCGCCCAGGTCGCTGGAGAAACCCCTACAACAGACCTCGTCGGTACGTGGGCATCGAAATCGAACTCTACACTCACCGGTCCGGTATGTATATTCATTGTACTAGTGAGGACGAATGGCTGAATTTACTGTGTAGAAATTCTACGATCCCGTCAATGAAAAGTTCACCGAGCCTAAGCACACCGGCATTTCATACTCATTCTCCGCAGACGGTCACTACGAGGAAGCATACTACCGCGCCATTGCTAATCGTACGTTATCTCCAAAGCCTAGCAACTCCGGCGAAACCTTCACTTCCTCCGAATTTGGGGCTAATCATATGGCGCAGCAACGGATCCAAAATGCCCCAAGGGCATATTGCAGTGGCAGCATGGTAGCTACACAAAGGAAGCAAACGGCTCATTGATTCTCAAACCGATCAAGGTCGATGGTCGACAACTATATTCAGACCCTTGCAACTATAAAGATGCAATCTTTACTCGCTACAATGCATCTGAACTTTTCGAGGTACACCACATCGCATTCCTCTCGGGTCTCCAAGTCCAGAAACTGACACGTCTCGCAGCGATATGAAGTCATCACAGACCCATACCACAATCMCCCCCGCCTCAATCTATTCAAAGAGGACGGCGCGCCACTGATGCCTCTCTATCTAGCCATGTCCCCACCGGAAATGCTTCCAACGACGACGCTGAACCCGCTTACGACTGCAAGTGCTGCTGGGGCCAAATCAACAAGCAAAGCCAAACGTTCAGAAGTCCGTCTAAGCGATAATGTGCTCAGCAAGCGAACAGCAGAGATGAAGCGAGCTGATCGCTGGTGGTGGTTCGGTGTCTTTATGACTGCGAGCGGCGGCGTTTTGTACTTTTGCTTCTAAGCAAGGCACTGCTTTGGCGAAGTGTTTTTGGGACGATCAACGGCGTACAGGCGGGCATTGTCGACATGACGGAGTTTCCAGACTATAGGACAGATTTTGCAGACCCAGCGGATCTTTGATGCTTCTCTACAATATTACAAGCAGCAACCGTGGCATATCCAACTTCGTACCGACTAGGACTGCCGTCTATAACAGGGCAGTCTTATGGTATATTGGCTCGGCGTTTGGTGGGGCTTTGAACCTTTTGAATCTTAAATAAGCCGGGGAAAAGCGGAGGGAAACCGGATCGTAGCGTAGATTCACGTGGGTCTTTTCTTGCATTTCATTAGACCCAAATCGGCTGGAGTCACGACAGCTGTTGCGCACGGATAATGTAATATCACTATGAACTAAGGGGCTTTGTAGATGTTAGTAGAATTTTGGTCGATATCATTCACAGCTTCAAGTATGACGGTGTGATAGTTTGCGTGACGATTGTCTAGGCCATGGATTCTTTGAGGATGCTGGGAATGTCCCGCACACCATACTACGTGGACTTCCACCATCACCGTAACTTATGAAACCAAGATCCTCAACGTCTTTCAAGCAGATGTGATGATCTTCTTTAGATCATCCACCTCCTTTGGCGTGGGTGTCAGATTCTCATACCCATTCTCCGTGATCAGGATGTTATCTGTAGATTTCAATTAGCATATATTACCTCATATTTCCTCGAAATAATGAAATTGTAGGATCCCTAGTACTTGTGGACGAATGGGATGGGAGGCTCGAAGTACATGTGTATTGAGATTGACCAAAATCGAAAGAGGGGGAGATTTTAGGGAAGGGGGAAGAAAAGCATACCTTCGATCCTAACACCGCCAACCTTCCAATACTGATCCAGGACATCTTTGTTAATGAACTTGCTATGCTTATCATCCTTGAGATATGGCTCGATGATGAAGCGACAGAAGTAGATGCCAGGTTCGACCGTAATGACGCTTCGAGCGGGTAGATTTCCCCTGACGCGCAGGTATCGGAACATGGAGTCCTTGTCCGCGTAGTTTGCATTACCGCCCGTGTCGTGTGTGTCCATGCCTAAGTAGTGGCCTAGGCCGTGCGGGAAGAAAGCTACGCTTGTACGAGCCGCGAGGATTTCGTCGGCACTGCCGTTGTGGAGGACGCCTAGGTTCAGTAGACCTTCGATAGCGATGCGGTGGGCTAGTGTGTGGACGTCATCCCATTTCACGCCTGCTTTGAGAGCGTTGATGCATTGTTTTTGCATGGAGAGGACAATGTCGTAGATCCCCTGTGATTCTTTGGAGAAAGATCCAGAGATGGGGAATGTACGGGTTATGTCGGAGGCATAGCAGTCTATTTCACAGCCAGCGTCTAGGAGGAGTACGTCTTGCCCGTTGATCGGGGCGTCGTTGTGGACGTAGTGAAGTGTAGCCCCATTCTCACCTGCTGCGACAATGGAGTGATAGGCTTGGTTCTTTGCGTTGCGCTCAATGCACGACTTGATGAAGACTGCTTCTAGCTCGTATTCACTCTTGGCTTTCGAGACGGCTTTCATGACATTCGTGTGGGCAGCTGTTGAGATGACGTTGGCTTTGCGGATCAGGGCTATTTCATAGTCCGATTTGGTGACTCGACATGTCTCGATGGCGTGCTTAAGTTTTGAGAGATCTTTATCTTTAAAGGACAGGAAGGTCACGTGATCAGAGATCTGGTCTGGAATGGCGTAGATGGTAGTCTGAGAGCTAGTGCTTGACGAAGCAAGGTGGGAATTGAGCTCGTCTGTAGTCTTTGCTTCATCAATGTCGTATCTGAGACTGCTATCAGAACCTGAACATTTTCTGAAGCGTATAACATGCTTCTCCAAAGCTCTAGATTGACTACAGAAACAACACTTACTTTTTCTTGGCCTCCTCCACGGACACGGGCAATCCACTCCAGATGACCTCGTCGGGTTCAACAGGGGGAACAAAAAGAGTCAACTTGTCCCCCGAAATATCGTAGGTGAGATAGGTGTCAGCTAGTTCGCATCCGCTCAAGTAGTAGAAGAAGCGCCGCTGCCTATCTCGATAATTAGTAACATATCAAAAAGAAAATTACAACTCTTTCATATCACAGTCTAAAACAAAATGAGTTATTGGGAGATAAACATACCTGAAAGGCTGCTCAGCATCACTATCCTATGCCCAATCATTAGCCCCAAACCATTCACATAGTCGGTACTTCCCATCCCAGCTTCGGAAGAATACAAACATACCTCAAGCAGCTTGCTCTTCTGCGCTTCTAGATAAAGAGTCCCCGACTTATCCCCCCCATTGCTGACAATATATTCCGCTACCTTCCTCGCATGCTGCTTGGCCGGATACTTTCCCTTGAGCACCTCGTCATAGTTCTCTGCAATCGCCATGTTGGAAGTGCTTTGCACGGAATTCTTGTGAAAGATGGAGTTTGAATCGCAACCTGAGATCTTAATAGGCCGGGGTGAATTTGAAGAGGATGGCTTAGGTTGGGAAATCACGAGCCGGCTTGTGTTTGTAAGTGAACTTCTCGCTGGTCAATCCGTGGAGTGGGGTGGTGGGGTGGCATATGACGTTCGGGTAGAAGCGGACTTAATATTGGCCGCGGTTGCATCCAAAGCGGAAGGTTACTTTGAGTATGGTTTTAGTCCATTGATTCTAAGGAAAGCCTTATTTCAGTAGCCGATTGATGGAGGCGAAAAGTGCCAGAATTTGGTCTTGAAAGTGTACATTAATTCTGATTATCTTTGACTTGGGCGAGCTACCTATTCTGAACGATACGCCTCTAAACAACAATTGCAAATGTACTCCATCGAGATACAGCTTTGTCAATACGGATACAGCCAGACCCACGCCAGGATTTCGTGTCTAGGATTTCAAATGCTAGAATTTTTTCAGGCAGTCATGATTAAAACGCCAAAGCCATGGCTTGTTCCCAAGCCTAATCACCATGTCCCTCACCAAACGCCTGAGCTTTCAAACGCCTCGGTCCACCAATGGATTATAAAATTTGCTGAAATTATGAGGTTAAAAAAATTCAATCTTTCCATCTTGCAAGGAATTTCTCCATGTCATCTGTTGGCATTGAGGCTGCGGCGACCTGTGACGGAATTAGCCTGAATACCTTTCGAATGTTGTATAGATGCGACAAGCGGAGGCGGAAGGAATGGGAGAAGACCATCGGCTTCATCATCCTCTGACAGTAACGGAACAAGTTGCTTACAGTATTTTCCCTAGTCGATACCGAGAACGTTTGGCTTCGTGTAATGGTGGTCTGCTGTTTTGGGTTTGGCAGGAAGGATTTCGCAATGTTAAAACCTGAAGTAGGGAACAGAGGCTTGGCCTCCTTCTTGGTGATCTTCGTAGGGGGTACAGGCTGCATGGGCGCGTAACGAGTAGGCCCTGTCTGCATCGTGTACTCTTGCTCGTAGTCTCCATCTTTCGGGTCTGCTGGGCCACCATCGCTCGTAGCGTCTATGGTGTCGGGGCCCTCAGTACCCTTCGCCTCCTTTGCACCGTCGATGAATTCTTGCTCAATGGTCACGTCGTCCATGCCTGTGAGGGAAAACCGAGGAGAGAAGTTCTGTACGGTGCCACCCTTGGCGGCAGTCGATATCATTTGAAGGAAACTAAGCAGAAGAGTGTCAGTACCAGAAAGACTTCGGAAAGAGGCTAGGCATAGTGTAGAGAGTAGAGACATACTATGCGTTTGTTGGCGTATCGGGTGCCAGGCCAGTTCCTAAAGTACCTGTGGCCTTATTACCAGTAACTGCGAAGGTTGCCTCACTGGTGATGGCCAAAACTTGTTTCTGAGAGTTCCGTTAATTCCGTAGCCATCACAGCATTCAGCATGGAGTGTGAGAACTTACAAAGGTCCCTGGCTCGTTGCCGCCATAACAGAGGAACAGATTGTATGTAGTCAAGTCCGAGATGGCTGGCGAATCCCCAGAATCCTTCCATTCTACGACAATAGCAGTTCCGCCTTTGATTTTAGCTCCGGCCTTGGGAGAAGTGAACTCAATGTCGGCGGAGACGAGAGTAGCGAGGGTAGTGAGGACGGCTAAGGGGAGCCATGACTTGACGTTGGAAAGCATTGGGAGTGGGGATGGTCTAAACGAGCGGCAGAGACGATACGGTCGGCAGTGTAATCAATCGAGAGAACCTCGAGTCGGGGGCACGATTGTATAAGCCCAAGGCGCGTGGTGTATACGGTGGTGGTGGAGTGTTGAGGAGGTGATGGTGAATAGCGAGAGTGGCCCTACGTCTGAGCTTGATTCAGGAAGAAGATGTGGCTGCGTCGATTGCGCCCGCGCCGCCAGGGGAAGGCGCGATCTCCGCTTCCCGCCACGCTAAGCCTGATTGGCCAAGCGCCACATTTCATCTCAAGCAGGATTCACATTCCAGAGCCTCTGCCAAAATACTAGCGCCAAGGAGCTCAACAAACGTCATGAAGCAGCGCCTGAACTCGCAGCATGTCGTGCAGAATTCAAAAATTCAATCAATGTCTACGGTTAGACGGCGCACGTCAGTGTTGCAGAGCGAAATGTCTAAACCTTCGTGGGATGAAAAATTCCATTTATATATATATCGGGGCAAAATGCGCGGCGCGAATGAGCCATACGCGTGTACCTAGGCCAGCTAGGCTAGGTACTCAAGCTGTCGATCTGATAACATGATCCGCTCATTCCAGATGGTTTTGTATGCCCGTTCATCAAATTCATTCATCAATCATGGCCGGGTATTCATCATACAAAAATCCTTCGCTTCAACTCATGCCGAGATTTTTGCCCAAAAATAAAACGCCGTTCAAATGCCATTGCTAACCAAGAAAACATTTCGGTCGCCAAGTGGTATCTAAGAGCTGCGAATCTTCGGATTCGGTATCCTAAGATTGAATGATGCGGGGAGTTTGGTCGTTATGGTGGCAGCTTGCGCGGCCTTTTGGAGGGAGATGGTGAGCTCCTTCATCCGCTGCGGGGTATAGATCTGGAGGTCAAAGGAGAGCAAAAATTCCACACAGAGCTCGAGGCGCCCCAATGCAAGTTGATCGACTCCACCCACTCCAGCGAGACGAGCTTGCGGCCAACGATGGTCCTCCAGAGCCTTCATGGCAGTGACTAGCGACGCCAACGTGAGTCGATGCATTGTGCGATGGGTGAGAGGAACAGTCTTATCGATAACGCAAAGCCTCAAGATGTAGGATCCAGCAGCCAGCCAAACTGCAGTCGAAAGTGGACAGAATTGCTGGATGCGGTTGACATAGTCTTCGAGGCTGACCTTGGGCACCGATTTTGAGAAGAATTTGCGTGCCATGTTGGCGCGCTGTACAAATTCGGGCTGTGCGCCCGCGCCGACGTCTCCACTAATAGTAATGGTGGGCTCATCGTGACTTGCCTCAGCCGGGTCCAGCTCCACCCGTTGGGTCTTCTCGCGTTCAGCGGGAATTGGGGTTGCGGGCCTGGACGCTGTTCGCCGATGGCTATGAGCAGCTACATTCTCCTTGCTGTTGGTGGGAGTATGCGGTCGAGACAGCGGGGGAGTTGCTGGTATATCGCCAGCAGCATTTGCGAGGGCCAGGATAGCGCGTTGGACAATCTTCATTGCTGTCTCTCGTTCCATGTTGGCCACGTCCATGTCGCTTTCGTCAGCCGGAGGTGACGGGGCATCTTGAAGGGTAAGAGAACGAAATTCTGGCAACACGCCGGCATCTCCAGCGGGATTGGGAGCGGATGGTGGTTCCATTTTGGCTTTGGCTTGAACAGCAGGGCCAACGTACCCGGCGTGCATGTTAGGCGTAGGAGATGGATGGAGGACTTGCAGCATGCCAACTTGACTTTGGACCACTTGGACCCGAGATTGAGAGAATTCAGGCTCAGGAAAATATGAAGATGTACAGAAATCAACCGTAAATGCTCCTGATGGTGACTGGAAGCTGTTGGAGCTTTAGGAGGTGGACGCGGGGTATAGTAGCATATTGCTCACCTTGGCTTTCCGTAACCTTACTGGGGGAGCAATGGAAGAGGGTCTTGGTAAGGCACAGTTGGCGAGATCCAACGGACCGGGGGAGAGGGATTTGTAGGCAGGCGGGAGAAGAGGCGTTTCAAGATTGGACGATGTGTGTATGTGCGTGTGTGTGGAATGCTCGTAGGCTAAAGGTGTTGGGCGTGGGGTGGTCGTCTCGGTGATGCAGCCAGCTAATAGAGGATTGAAGACAGCTCAACTTTGGGGAAGAAGACGATAGATGACTGGGTACGGGCAGCGCAAGAGCGAGGAGAGGTGCGTTGCGGTAAGATTGCAGTTTGTAGGGTCAAGGGACGCTAGGGCAGGTTCTGGTAGGTATTGACTCCCCAGAAAAAGACGCTGGTCGGAACTAATGTCCACTTGTATTTCCGAGGCTCGGGTAGGTGCCGCAGCAGTGGTTGTTGCAGGGCGCCATATGAGGGCGCGGAGAAGTTCAAGAGGGGGACGGGGCGCTTCTCGTGGCTTGCCCTGAAGGGTCACAAAAGGACGAGGTGAACAGATAAAGACTGGTCCGAAGAAGGTTGTTGGAAAATGGTTGGGCAGATCACGAACGGGCGCGGGTGGGAGAGAGGGGGCACAGTAGGGTAGGTAGCAGCAGGTAGGTAAACAGTTGAAGCCAAAGCTTTCGTCGCCTTTCGGAACCGTCAGGTGAGGCTGGCAGAGGCGACGGGTCTCGTGCAGTGCAGAATTGGGCTCAGGGCTGCCTGGACTGGACCTATGTGCTATCCTATTAGCACTTGGGTTCAATCAGGTGCTTGGCCCGCCGGGCCGGACGGGGACTGGTCGAGGCAAAGATCGATGCCGGCACGCACGTCGACGTTCTGGACAGCTCGAGGCAAAAGCACAATACGGAAGAGCCAGTGGGAGTGGGATGGAGGCTGTGAAGGAGAGAGACGGGACGAGATGAGACGAGAGGTCTGGGGGAGGACGAGGGACGTGGACGTGGACGGGGACGGGGACGAGGATACGGACTGGGGTCTGGGGGATCTGGCAGGAGCCTGGGGAAAAAAAGGGAGAGACATTCGCCGCGGACTGATTGGCGGCGAAGAGCGATAAATAATCAATCACGAGCTAACTATGCTATGCTCTGCATTCTGCATTCTGCAGTCATGAAGACACGGCCCATCTCGAGCCGCCGGGGGTCTGGTTGTCTAAGTCTGAGCCCGAGTCCGTTGGTCTGGCTGCTGTACGGCGTAGAAGGATTAGGGAAAGCGACCTGCCTAAGAGAAAACAGCTCTGCCGTCGGTAAAGCGCTCATCATCCATCACCTCAGTCTTGTCGCTTCGTTCACCGTTTGCAATCCTCCTATGTCTATATGCTTTCCCATGATATGCTATGCGTGCCAGTACCAGTGCCAGTGCCAGTGCCAGTGCCAGTGCCAGTGCCAGTGCCAGTGCCAGTGCCATTGAGTGCCACACGTGCCCAGTCCCATGCCACCTACTGTGGATTTTGCCTCGCACATACATCAATCTATCGAATCGAACTCGATCCACAATTCCCCGCTTTCATGCTCCAGTATTATTCCTTTGCCGCCGGGCGGCCTCTGCGGCAGGGATGTCAGAAATGGGTTAGAAAAAGCAAGTGGTATATACACGCTGCTGTCACTCACTGGATACACGACTAAAAGGGTTGCTTCCGTGCTCATCCATGGGGACTTTTTGGGACCTGTTGCACACACCCCTGCCTGGCCAGAACAACTCGTCCAATTTCACGGCAATTATTGTCGACCGTGAGTTGACCTGCAGAGTAGGCACGTAGGGTATGTGGGTACGCGGGTCATTCTTGGACTCTGGCACTGCCTCGCATGGGATGGTGGTAACCTGAGAGGCACGCTTGAAGATTATACCATGCCATTATTCTAAAATCCGATCTTCCCCTCCTTCAAATTGCCAGAATGGCCTGAGCTGGCCTGACCAAGAGCCGGACCGACATCTAGAGCCCGAGATTGAGAAATAGCAACACAAAAGGCACTACCAGCAACCCCACAGTTGGCGGCGCCAATGCGTCTAATAAGATTGCGAGACGGCCTCAATTGGGCAGTACGCGATGCCAACCAACGTCTTTGCCGCACACCCTCACGCCCGCATTAGCTTGCAGCGGGGCCCCGGGATCGCGTAGTACAGGTGCCTCTTCTTCTTGTCAAATGACGATACCTATACTCCGAGTCTCGAAGCAGAATGCCCAGGTTTGCAGCTGACGAGATGCATCTCCACGTGTTCACACCAAATCGACTACCGTTCTGCTGCCGGTTGTCAAAATCGGCCCCATTCACCAAGTGCCTGTGCGCATGGTCCCTGAATCCGGAGACACGGGCCAGTAGTTTCACTCAGATACGCAGGGTGCAAGCTTGTGGTCTGCAGATTGACTAGCTACCACTATTCCGGTGCTAATGTACGAGTATGAGGTCTCAGCGAAGTCTCCGCTGAGCTCTCTCGAGGTACTTGGGTACTTTCCTAGGTGCAGGTTCACGGGTGCTCACATATGGGTCATGTGACGAAAAATGTATACCTATAACCAACCTACACTATCCAAAACAATCCCAGTTTCCCTTGTCAGTGATTCCTTCGACGACCCGTTCCATCCGAGTCATGCAAAGCTACCTTCTGAACAACATTGGCCTGCACTCGCACAAGACGCATAGCTTCACCGAAATCAGGCAACACTGCGATGGCTGCCAATCAAATCCATCAACGTACAAGTGTGCTACAGTATTGTGCAACATGTACCGTACTTCTGCAAGTCAATGCTACCGTTGGTGCCGTCGAACTTAAAACTTCTGAGATACTACGAGATAGTCGACAATCTTCCCCAGAAACCCCTAGCTTGACGTCATGGTGCGTCTGATAACTGCAACGAACCTGGACGGCACGCACGGGTTACGAGTAACAGCAAGTTAGGGCTGCAACCGTGGAAGGGAACATGCCGAGCAAGCGCAAGAGATATAAACGACAAAAGACCGTTTCAACATGCGCGTCGTGCTTGGAAAAGCTTGTCATTCAACACCATGCGTTTCGCGACCCTTCTAAGTCTCTTAGGCTTATGCTCGACCATCACAGCGACAATCTCAACTCAGGGAATTGAAGATTTAGTAAAACGACGGCTGCCCTCATTTGCCGACCAGTTTAGTTTCAATATTCACGATGCTCGAGATCTATCAGATACAAGCAATTTGCAAAATGATAGCTATACAGTCTCGACGAAGAATGGCTCAATTGAGATCAATGGTAATAGTGTGAGTGCGCTGGCCACTGGTCTGCGCCGATACCTTACCGAAGTTGCGCATGTCGATTTATATTGGTTCATCGAAAATCGGATAGATGAGATTGCTTCGCCTCTACCGACGCAGCAACAAGATTTATCGGGGGAGAGTGTTGTGCCATGGAGGTATTACTTTAATACCGGTATGTTCTTGCAGCATAATTCATCGCCCTTTTACATTTCATGCATCTCATCATTGATCCTATCACCATTCGTAAGAGTCGGGAAAACATAACATAACATTCATCGTTGGGAAAGGGATCTCGGGCATCTCCTACCTGCAATAGCCTCTTATTGCTTACTATATGGCACACACCTGCTCCAGAAAGCTGTTATTTCCTCATGCCATTCATGGCCAATTTGACTTCGAACGATCGCACATAACTCTACAAGCTTAGCAAATACTTTAAAAAATACTCTTTTCATCACCCCACAACACTATCGACTACTGATCTTAGTCAAATTATGTAGCAAGATCTAATTCTTTCAGTGACATTCTCTTATACGACGGCCTTCTGGAACTGGACAGATTGGGAAAACGAGCTAGACTGGCTCGCCCTGCACGGCGTCAACCTTCCTCTAGCTTGGATTGGATTCGAGAAGATCCTACTAGACGTATTCCGCGAAATAGACCTGACAGACTCCGAAATCTCCTCCTTTTTCTCGGGGCCTGCATATCAAGCATGGAACCGGTTTGGTAATATCCAAGGATCATGGGGTGGGCCATTGCCCATGGAGTGGATCAATTCGCAATTCGAGTTACAGAAGAAGATCCTAGAAAGAATGATTGAGCTAGGTATGACGCCAATCTTGCCGGCATTTACCGGTTTTGTTCCTCGCGCCCTCCCCGAACATTATCCTAATGCTACGGTGGTAAATGGTAGTCAATGGGAAGACTTTCCAGATGATTACACAAAGACGACATTTCTCGAGCCCGCAGATGAACTCTTCTTCAAGCTCCAGGACCGAGTGATCACCAAGCAAATCGAATACTATGGTAATATAACTTCCTTCTACACACTCGACCAATACAACGAGAATGATCCCTTCTCCGGTGACCTCGACTATTTACGGAACGTGACCCGTGGTACTTGGCAATCCCTCAAAAGTGCAAACCCGGCTGCGACATGGGTCATGCAAGGCTGGCTGTTCTACTCAAACCGTGATTTCTGGAACACAGACCGCATAGAAGCGTATCTATCCGGTGTTGAAGACGATGCCGACATGCTGGTGCTCGATTTGTTCTCTGAGTCCGAACCGCAGTGGCAACGCACGGAATCATACTACGGAAAACCATGGGTGTGGTGTCAATTGCACAATTACGGTGGCAATATGGGGCTATATGGGCAGGTGGAGAATGTGACGAACAATCCAATATCAGCTCTCTCTGCCACAGACTCAATGGTAGGATTCGGGCTCACACCTGAAGGCCAGGAAGGGAACGAAATCATCTACAAACTACTTCTGGACCAAGCATGGAGCTCCACGCCCCTGGACACGTTTGCATACTTTCACAACTGGACTACAGTCCGGTATTCCGATCCCTCGAGTAAGAACTCGACTGTCCCGGAAGAGCTATACGAGGCGTGGGATATCCTGAGAATGACCGCATACAACAACACGGACCTCAAGAACAACGGTAACGCCGTGCCCAAGGGCATCTACGAACTCGCACCCAACACAACCGGACTCCTGAACCGTACAGGACACCACCCAACCACAATCCCCTACAACGCCTCCGCCCTAGTCGAAGCCTGGAAACTCTTCAATCGAGCCGCTGAGACAAACAACAAGCTCTGGTCGAACCCAGCATACCTCCACGACCTCGTAGACATCACCCGTCAAGTGCTCTCCAACTCCTTCACCACAACCTACACAACACTAATCACAACCTGGAACTCCTCCACCCCAACAACAACAACCAACCCAACCACAACCCTAAAAAAACACGCAGACACCCTCCTAACCATTCTCAAAACCCTCGACGCAATCCTCTCCCCGCTCCCACAATTCGCTCTAAAAACCTACCTCCTCCAAACCCTCACCACAACCCCAACCCCAACCTTCCCCCCAAGTACCCCGCAAAACCAAACCCGGAATCAAGAAACACTCACATACCCGTCCTCCCTCCTAAACCAACTAACAACCTGGTCCCCACCCTTCCCTCCCGGCGTTGAGAACCCATTAAATGATTACGCGTCAAAAGCCTTTGGTGGGTTGGTGGGCATGTATTACCTCCCGAGGTGGGAAGTGTTTTTGGAGTATTTGATGAGTGTGCGGGTGGACGAGTATGAGCATGAGGAGGCTAGGAGGAGGGTTGAAGAAGTTGAACGTAGGGCGGCGGAGGAGGAGTTTTTGAGGGGTGTGATGTTTGGTGGTGAGGATGCGGAGGGGCATGCGGATGGGGGAAGAGTGGAGAGGGTCAGGGATGTGCTTGCTAGGATTGAATTGTGAGAGGATTGTGGGTAAGGTATCTGGGTATGTTTAGATTTGTTGGAGGGAGATTAGTACCGGTACATATATCATAGCAGGAAGGATACTTCAAACAAAGTTGAAGATGCTAGACAAGATATACCATCTCTAACCCTCTCATCTCACCTCACATACACAAACACAATCTCCAAGATGAACAAATCAAATCCAATCCACCTCCCACCCTTCAACCCAACAATTCCATTCAAGTCAAGGCAGTAAGTGAAAAAAAAAAAAAAAAAAAAAAACACGCCCCGGTAGCGTAGATGAGCCTTATAAGCCTCGGGTATCTGCTATGTATCGTATTGTACAAGTATACTATGACACAATTACGCCTATCCTATGCCTCCCTCCACTTTGGAATCGAAATTACGAATATCGAGCCGCTGGCAGCTTATACCGCGGCCCACCACCTTATGCTCTTAGACAGAACCATTGATACAAAAGTGAAATTTTTTTCTCAAATCCGTACCTTCGCCATATCCTGAACGCCGATATGAGATGTGTTATCAGCATCCTCGATGTCGGCCGATCTTTCGATATGAAAGATATATATGCACAGTATCTCCTCCGTCCCGTCCGTGGTTCTTAGATCCTGGATACATCCGACTTCTACCAAACATGTGAATATACTTTTCCACAAATGATACACGAGATGCCTTGAATACAAAGGAATATGCCCGCATATCGCTTAGATTTGACTCACTCGTGCGCGTTTACGACTGCTGCCTGGCACTACTGCCGGCCCGCGATGTGTAACCACCTCGGTGCTCTCACCACCACGCTTGCCCTTTTCTTGGTTGTCCAGGACCGTCTGTAGCACATCATATGAGAATTGGGGGAATTCGAGACACATGGCTTTGAACTCTGGTTCGGCCTCGTGGCGAAGTTGGAAGCTTCGTGTTGACCAGAAGGCGGCAATTGGTTTGCGAATTTGCACATCGTCGGGGCTGGATTCCCTGTACACAAAGCGAGCATATGCAAGCTCTCCCTTTGCGGTAGATGGTGTACGGTGGATCTTGGAGTGTGCTAGGGACTTGAGCTCTGGAAGTTTAAGTCTGTCGGCTAGAGTGTAGATTCTAGCATGTACTAGTAGCCCGTGGCCTTCGTTA
Organism: Nigrograna mackinnonii; assembly: GCA_001007845.1. NCBI lineage: Eukaryota > Fungi > Ascomycota > Dothideomycetes > Pleosporales > Nigrogranaceae > Nigrograna > Nigrograna mackinnonii. The sequence continues at coordinate 65,162 of JGVQ01000270.1, read as the reverse complement.
TCAACCTTTGGTAGACGCGGGTCTCTCTCCAGTGGAGCATCTCTAGATGTAGAAGTTTTCTTCGGGAAGTATTCGCCGGTATACAGGTATTCGATGACGGATCCCATAGCATCGACATCGACGTCGGAGAATGTAATGCGCCGCGGCTTTGATTGTCAGCTACGCACCCATCCGATTGTGATGGTCAACTCACGCCGTCCGAGGTAAATTCTGAAATCAATCTGGCAAATTCTGGGCCCTTAACCAGGACAGCCTCGTGCGCGGAATATGTCGTTTGCTCTGTCCCAGATCCAACGACTACTTCAACGATTGCACTTCTCACTAGACTGATATAAAGTCAGCGCATATCCATTGTACCCCAAATCCACAAGTATTCCTGGCGCCGCAGAGCAATGGAACCGCAAGCTGGCGCAAAGGTACAAAAATCTAGCGCAGCATCGCATTCTGTCGCCTGAGTTTCTATGGCATCCTACGCCACTCAATTGCAATCGCGCAACCCTCAAGATGAATGTGCCAAAAGGAGGTGTCCTTACTCTGCAAACAGAACTGGCTTTGGGTCCTCTGGCTCGATATCCGGTAGCTCTGGGTCCTCGGTCGCTCCCTCTACCATTTCGACATCCTCACTTGGAGTCCCTTCCACGGGAGTCTGCTGCTCACTGTCCGCCATATCGAATAATTGTTTCGGAAGAAAGTCGTACGTATGGGGCTGCTGTGTAAGGTGAGTCGCGTGGAGAGGGGTTCAAGCTCGATTGACTGAAGGTGTAGCTTCTACTCCCGATGAGTGTGTTTCGAATTGGGTGAGAGAGCGACGGCGAAAGGAGCAGCATTTACTAGTGAGAGAGTACGAGAGTTGGGAAATTCGGGCAACGAGGTGCAGAGGAAACTTTCAGCTGCGAATGTGCTGAGGTTGGGGGAAGCTGGTGGCTGGTGGCTGGGCCAGGCTGCTTCGGATGAAGCTTGGACGTTTGGCGAAGCTCACCCCGAGTCCGTACCTGCGCTAACGTTCACCTGCTGTTCCACAAACTAAATAGTCTACCCACCTACTTCGCGGAGCGGCAGTCAATGACGACACTCCTAGTCTTCGAAACGAGGTTTATACTTGCTTAGAGTTTTTAAAATGTTCTGGACTTAACATATATCTACTTTACAGACAAGTATATCCTCAACAACTTTTTTTTGCGAAACAAACAAATACTAGATCCATGACGGCGTCGAAACCCCATCACCCCTCTTTTTATACAACCTAAACCCATGTCAATGCCTTGTGTCATTCAATTCCAACGATGGGATTAGATTCACCAATACTCCAATCCAGTGCGCTGTCAAAACATGATTAAGAAGAATATGAAGTAATCATTATGTAGTGGAGGTGGCAGTCTGGTATCCTGTTTTGTGACTTCGCACCCCCTAGAAACCCAATAAACTGACTAATGCCACATGCAGCAGAGGTATATACTAAGTCCTGAATCGGCAGCGTGTCCATGCAGAAAACAAGATAATAGAAGACGAAGCTATGATCCCCGATTACCCTTTAACGCCGGTATAGGGTCAGGTTGCACCCCGACCATGCACCCTACAATGTGAAGCGCCAGAATGAAGACGCCAAAATCCCGGTCTAAAAATTTAGAGAGAAGGAGTACGGGTAGAGTTTAAGGGGTTTCTAAATCCTTCCACCTCGCTCATGGAATCGATCACCAGTCGTGGGAATTGGCTTATCCGCACGGATCAGGTAGAGGAACATGTCCTCGAGTGGAATAAAGACGTAGAAGATCTTGTTGCAAAAGAAGGAGACGAAAACGAAGAAGGTGGCAACTAAGGCGTCCATAAAGTAGTGATTCGCCGTCGCGACAATAGTGGTCAGAATGAAGGCAGGGTATCCGATCCCGACCACAAGGTAAAACATTTTCCAGAACAAGCCCTTGCGCGACTCGCCCTTCTCGAGGGTACGACGGAAGAGGCCAGAGTGGTAGATCATGGTCATGCCAATGCAGAAAGAGTATCCAAAGTGCATCGAAGGCATGGCAGCCAGCATGTTGACAAATTTTCCACTCATCCACACACTCTGGGCATCGTCGTGACGGACCGTATCCAAGAACCCGTACTCTGGGGGTAGGAGGCGGGGTGGCATGCAAGGGTAGAAAATAAATGTCAAGAAAGCGCAGAAGTTGGTCAGCGTCATGGTTCGACGAGCGACAGCGAAAGTATCAAAGGATGGTGCGACGTAGTAGTACCAGCAAATGAACCTGAGCCAGGCGTTAGTGGGGCCGTATACCGTGGAGATTGGTGTCTTTGGAAAACTTACCCTACAGTTCCAGGGATATGGATCAATGCATAAGCCTTGTTCAGGACAGTGAGAGCGTCCTGGTGACCGTTCATGAACCACTGCTGTACATTTCTTTCGTGGAGTGGGAAAAGGAAGCTGATCCAGCTATACTCCTCGGTCTCAAGCACAGAGATGCCGTGAGCCTGCGCCACATTCCAGATGCCAGACTTGGCGAACAGCCTCTGCGAAGCAATCGACGTGAAGCGGTAGAATGCGTAGTTTATAATCCAGTAGAACATCTCCATGAGGAACGGGAATCGCTGAAGGACGCGACTGTGGATGTTATTTCTGAAACGCGCGGTATTGGGCGTCAGGACCTTCATGCCGCAGCAGTTGCGAGACTTGGCCGGGTGTTTGCTTGTACTTATGCTGTCTTCGTAGTCGCCATCGGCATCTTCGTAGGCAAGCAATCGGTCCGAGGAACCGTTGGAATCTAGGTTGTCGAGGTAATTGGATTGTATTGACGACTTGCCGAAAATTCTAAAGTTGCGTCGTCTTGTCATAAACATAGCACCAAACAAGATACTTGCGACCATCTGATAGGATTGTCAGTAAGTAACCCACATGCATACTAAAAACGGAGAGATGGGACATTGGGCAGAACATACGACTGGCTCCGCCCATCCTGGCAGCTTCCATGCGGGTGCACTGTTCCATTCTGGAGTCTGCTCCTCGACGGGAATGGTGAGGTTGAAGTCGGACATGGTATGTATGGTTGTGTGACCCTCTTTAAATCGCGCGACGGGCCGGGGATCGCGATGCAACGGGGACAGCGGAGGAGGTGTCAATGAAGGCAGGACACTCGATTGATCGTAGAAGGCGAGAAATACTCATGGGGCGGTGGGCAGCGAGCGTCGGGCTGCTGGTGTGGAGGGGGTGTTGTGAACGGAGGAGGGTGTAAGGAGTCGCAGGAGTTGTTCAGGGAGATGTGAGAAGAAATTAGGAACGCCCGGATCACACGGGTGGGACTGCGAGGCGGCGGCGGCGGCAGCAGCAGCGGTGGTGGTGCAGGAATACGCACGAGCTCGGAAGGTCATACACAGATGGAAAAGGAGCGTGAAAAGAAAGAGGAGAGGGGAGGAGGACTGGTTTGTAGAATGGAAGACGGTGCAGGCTTAGCAAAGTCAGCGAAGGTTGCTGGTGCTAGTGGAGGTGAAGTGAGGAGGTGCAGGTGAGCAGGAACCCAGTGCCCAGTGTGCAGTGCCCAGTGTGGTCAGCCAGGGCAGGGCGTCCAGCGAGTAGGAAGCGGAAGCAAGACGATGCGAGGCGCAGGCGTCAACCTGTTTCTGCACAAGGCTCTGGCTTTTTTCCCTTTCCGAAAGGCAAGATGGGCGGTGCAGCGAGCAGCGAGCAGTAAGCAGCGAACAGTACAAATGCGATTGCTGGGTGAAATTGTGCTACTCGGTAGAGTCCCTTTGACGGTAATCAGAGGCAAAAGGAGAAGATTCCAATTGTCACTTGTATCGTCTCTTGGCGTGGCCGGCGCGGAGTCGCCAGACAAGGGCGCGCTCCACTTTTTGAACCCATGTTCAGATGCTGGATGAAAGCCTACTCGCCAGTTTTCTGGTTTCGCTGGTCAAAGATGAGCCAGACGAGGCCATAATGCTACTTGGGTATAGGGAGATGGGGGAAGGGGGAGACGGGGAAGGATGCTGATTATTGCGCTCCTGGCACAAGGCTCGTCGCAGGGTTGTGTTGAAGCATTTGTTGCTCCGTGCAATAATTCGCGCCGCCCGCTGTCCCATATCACTTCCATATCAACTGCGCTCTACTCCTGTGTCCTCCTCCCAAAGAGATCAAACACACTCAAACTCGCACTAACATCCATTCCCAATACCCAGCTGATACTCCCGTCACGCGACCTATTCTCCAAAGACACAAATTCGAGCCAGAGAATCGCCGTGACGCACGCCAAGGGAGCCCGTATAGAAAGAGCGCGCGCAAGGTTGACGCTGCAGCAGTACGGGTACGGATGGTGAGAGGCCGGTGCCGTTGGCGTATTGGCTGGTCACCAACGGCCTCGCCTTGCAGCGACTCTAACACTTGTACCGAGTAGGTGAAGTACCAAGCTACATACGTGTGTATTCGTAAGTATGTACACAGTATAAAGGGGGCCAATTCGTGATGATTCATCGGGTTGTTGGCTACTGTATGATACTGTGTCCATGTAGGCTCTACGTGCAAAGACTGGGCGGGTTATTCCAACCGGGCGTGCGAATCTACATACGTGCGAAAGGGTGTCGCGTGCCTACCTGTTCCCTTTCGGACACCTGCTCCTTTCTTAGTTACTGGACAGGAAGGACCAAGTGACGTGAATTTAATCTGATTCTAATTTATGAAATACCAAAGTATCCGTATATTCCCATTCTCAGACATTCACGAATTTTTCTTTGCGCCCACCAGACTGACTTACCCCGGACGGGCACAAGTACATACTTTTGAGTGAAACATACCCTTCGCACGTAAGTATTCCTAGCAATCCTCCGCTGGGCTGCAGCCATTCTCGTCATCGCCTATAGCTAAAGCGCCTCGCCCGCTGCTTAACTAACGGTCCCCCAACGGTCCCCCATCCCCTGACCTTCTCCCGGTCTTGATTCGCTTCTTTTCCAACGGCAAGGGCAGTGTTCCGGCACCCGGCAAGCCAGCAGGCAAGCGCCCCCAACCCATCTCATTCAGAGTGGGAGGGAGAAATACACATTAAACGCCTGAGTTACCTTCGATGCTGTTTCTCCTTCGCTCTCAAAGTCCACACGACCATTCCATTTCACTTCTGCCAGGCCACGCTGTCTTATGTAAAGAGCGGCCGGCACTCCCTCCACTCCTACTCCACCATTCGCACCAACACTACCCAGAAAAGCAGTAGACTGCCCTACCGTTCAACACACCCGTGGCTATATTTGTCCCTCTTAGAGTCGGCGCCGTTCCGCACCGATCTATACCTTCTTTCAGCCCTGCCGCTGGGATACGAGATACGGACATGATGATACGAGGTCACTCCAGCTGAGCACCTCTGAATATGACAGTGGCACCAAGTTTCTCATCACATCTTGTCGGCATGTCTTTTGGAAAGTTGTCTTTTGTCTCTTTGGTGTGGACTAGGTCTAGATGCAGCGCACCGGTAAGAGCCGATCCATGTTCTTGCGCCCGTTGATCCAGGCTTCAAACACTGTGGTGCCTTCTCTGGGCCGGATACCGAATGTTTCATGTCCCAGTTTCACGCATCTCCTAGATGTTGTTGTTGTCATTGTCGATGATGATGATGACCATGATGATGCCCATGCTGCTGCAGCGGCTCTAGCCTTGGACGAAATCCTAAAATACCAAAATACAAGAGATGGTCACAATGGCGCTGCAAAGAGCAACACATGTTGCCAAACAAAGCACACTGGGCAGAAAATGATGATTCCAAGCAAAGCCATTGGACCGTAAATCAAGAAACAACACACTTGGTGGCTGATACACTCACTGAGTTACAGGATACTGGGAGACGGCAAGACGTGTGGCGTCCTGCAAGCCAGACTCATCTGCACTAGGGCCAGCCCTGCTATACGACGACCATTCCACCAAGCAGATGAGGCTGCCCTGAGTCGACTGACCGAGAACCGGCTTGCTTTTTCCATGCACCTGGCACCTGGCACTTGAGCTTTGCTGGCATTCGGATTATTTTTTCTTTTCTTGTCAGGACGGAGCCAACGGTGCAAAACAATCCCACAAAGGGTCCCTCTTATTTGTTCAATCCTTTCCGACCCCTCGTTTCTCACCTGGGCGGAGTGAAGATGGCCGACCACCGGCTACAAATGTAGTGTGGTACAGCGAGTTACGGTGCATGCATCGTACATATCTACATCCGCCCATACATCATCTTGCCTACGAGCCGCAATCCGACCCAGACCACAGACGCAGACCCCCCAGCTCCCAGCTCCAGATATAGCAACTGATGGACCCGTGCAGCCACGTGCAACACCCAATCCAGCATCAAAAGCGAAGAAAACGTCGACGTCGGTGGCCCGCACGCCTGGAACAGTCAAACGAGCATATCTCGGCTGGCGATCAGGTAGACACACCATACACCATGCCTGCGAATCCCGCGCCGGAAGCTTCGCCATATCGTCATTCCCGCTCTTCCCAAGGCCATAGGCTTCAGTCCGCGACTCCAATTCCGCTCTCAACGTGCGCCGCTTCCCAGGCACACCTTGCGTGTGCTTGCCATCTGCCTGACTCTGCCTCCCCCACCTAGTGCCATACAACTGACATTCGCGCCCGTCAATACGAGCGCCTCTAACCCCAAACACGCCCCCAATTGCCCCCAAATTCTCCATTTCCCAACCTACAGGTATCTTAGCACGTCGGCTATCGCAGTCGAGCGTTCCAGTTCAAGGGTCGAGCCGCATGCAAGAGGCCCTGTCCAGCTGAACATGCAGGGCGATCCGCGGAGATGTGACTTTAGCGCGCATGCTTGGCCTTCTCTTCTTAACGTTATGGGCAACGGGAAATGCACGTCTTGATACTTCTGCGACTGGCAGTGACGGAGTCCCGGGATGAAAATAGAAGAAAGCCAAAGGAAGAGGAGGCCGGTGACTGGTGTGGTGGGACGGGCCGAGCAGTGGACACTGATCACAATTTTCAGGTTGATCTTTAGGTAGAGAGATTAACGTGGTTGACCGGTCCAGCGCCAGAGTATAAATAAGACTTTAAAGTTTGCGAGTCGACTTCCCGACCGTTGTTCGCTAGCACAACTGTTCCCGCAAGCCCACACAAGCAGAGCATCAGTCCTTTTGCTATCATTCAATCGACGCATCTTTACAGTCCCCTACAACCCCGAGCATCAAGCAGTCAAAAGATCGCAAGAGGAACCTTTTTGAGACATATTTGCGAACCTCAGCTGAAGAAAACTACTTTTCATGATACAAAGGGACGTCTTCTCAAGGCGTCTCTTGAGCAGCCGCCAAAACGTATCCTATATATTTCCTCCCACTGCATCCCTTCTCCATCGCCATCAACCTTAACACGCGGGGCATGATAGATGCGAGATACCCAATGGTACATACAATGGCGGCTGAGAAACCAAGGACAAAGGTATGCTTATATTTCCACATCGTCTCATCGTCTCATATTCTTCAACTTTTTCTTGTCTCTGGCACTTGCTCGTCTCCCAAACAATTTCCTGGAAGTCCCTGGCTGGGGAAGTGTTTGGTTACTATGACTGTTCTACTGTTTCTGGGATACCGACATGGCGCCATTCGAGTCTAAGGAAATTTCGGGTCCTTTACAAATGAGCCCTCGGTAGGAAAATTAGTACACTCATTTCTTAGGCGTCGACCCAACCGATGCACGGCACACTCGCCTTCTGGAACGACTATTCGATGCCAAGACTCCCGAAAGTGTCACAAGATCTAGTGTCATGCTACGTAAAGTCGGATTCAGGAATGAAAACACAAGTCAAGCGCAAGATAGACCCTTCTTGGAACATCAAATCCCAAGGCCCCGGGGCTGGCACTGGTGCTGTCGGTAGATGATTGGATTGGGTGCAGATTACCAATTACCTAGCCCCGGGCCCCAGATCTGAGATCTACAACACAAAAGCGAAACCTGGCCTACCGAAGAAACGGCCCCACACCACACCAAACTCAGTATCTCTTTCCCCTCGTGCGATGATCTCCATTATTTTCCAAAGATATCCGACGTATCACAGCCCTTGTTTATCAGTGTCTTCGGTTCCGTTCGTATTTCTTGCGGTTCCGATTCACTGACATGAATCAACTTGATGCCTCTGTCTCTTTTCATTCCTTGGTCGCACCTTCTTTCTCTTTACCACATCCGGCGTTTGCTCTTTCCCTTCACAGCACCTCCGCCCTGACATGCCCCAAATTATCTTGCTACCATGCAGCTGACACATTTACTCCATCCAACAGTACCACGCTTCATGTCACTGCCAATTGATCCAGTACACGGTCACATTATCCCCGCCGCTCGATAGCCTCGACTCTTGGGTCGTTGAGTGTAATTGCAGTATATGTGCACGCAACGGGTACCTCAACGTCTACGTCCAGAATGAGTGCATCGAGTTTGAGACAATAGGGCTGGAGAGCGATCTAATAGAGGTATGAACTCAAGATCAATATCCTAGAACCTACTCAGCTTCGAGAGTATGATTGTACTGATCTGCTTCTTCTGTATCAGAAATATCGGTTTGGAAAACAAAGGGTCCAGCATTACTTCTGCTCACGATGCGGATCTAGTCTAATGGCCGAATCTATTGAACCTGGATTTCATGAAGGTGTCAAGGCTTTAAATGTTTGTTCACCCCTCGGTCTCCCCCAGATATCATGCAGCTTCACTTCTGCATTGGTGCCTTGTGTGCATTCAACATAAAAAAAGGCTGACACAAACTCAATCCTTAGGTCAGAATGTTTGAGGACGTCGATGTTAGGACGTTGCAGCGTCGACAGGTGGATGGGAGGAGTCTTTAAAGGCCATAAGCCGGGAGAAATGGAGAATTTTTACATGAGTATGTCGCTCCTTATCTTGCTCTGCTGGATTACGAGAGTATAAATAGTGCTGCTCATGGGCTCGACACCTCAATTTAGAGATGTTGGGCATCCGTAAAGATCAGCCTACACCTAGTGTTTGTTGAACTTTGCATTTGCGTACACAGGAAAGAATTACTTCAATAGTCTCATTTGTGCTTGAAGGAGGAGTACTGGAGTCTAGTCGTTGTAGAGAGATATCCGAGGGAGGCGTCTGCATAGTCTCGTTTTTGTTAGTCCGTCTCATGTGTCTGTATGATTTGTGGCGTTTTGGAGTAAGAGTCGATGAATCTCCCCTTTATTTCATATAGAAGTCCCCTTCGTTACTGTATGGTGTCTGTCAATTACTTGACGTCTCCGAGAATGGAAATATCGAGTATGAGAATGCATGGTGTCGTCTGTTATTGTGATTTGATGCGATGTAAGATTTGATGATATCTAGTAAAAAATCTCAATTGTAAATGCTACCTTACAGTTCGTAATCTTCCTGCCCGGGCCCCATCTTTCATTATCAAACCTTCCCTCACGTCCCAAACCCTCAAACCCTTAAACACACTGCGCATAATAATCCCCAGCAGCCTGGCACGTGCTCCCCTCAACACAACTCGTACAACCCGTCCACCCCTGCCCACCACACTGCGCATACTTAGCCTGAGCACAAGAAGGCTGCGTAGGCTCTGGAGCAGGCTTCGTAACCAGCGTCGTAGGCTCAGGCTCCGGCTTTGGCTGACTAGGCTCATCATCCGTCGTCTTGCCACTCGGATCCCAAACCGGTCCGCCGGGGATCGGATACGTGGTAGCCACCATAGCATCCTTGGAATCGATATTAAACGCGATTCCTGGATCTGAAGCCTTGTAGGCACCGGGGAAGGAGACCAGGGCCGAGGACGGCGGCGTCGCTGTCCCCGATCCGGAGACTGTGAGTTGTGCGCATTCGGGGTAGAATTGCGGGTTGTTTGCTTGGTGGAGGGCGAGGAGGTCGTGCCGGATTAGATATTCGCCTGGGGCGAGGGTCGAGGGGATCGTCACCGTCCATTCGGATTTGTCCACGATGGCGTCCCCGGCCCATATCCCTTTGTTTTGGGTTCCGGAGATTAGACCTTCGTGGTAGATTTTGAACTGTTGTTGATGGAGTTAGTGAGGTGTTTTCTTTGGAAGTGTGGAATTGGTAGGTGGGTGGATGGGGTGGATGGGATGGACGTACCCAGACTTTGCCCGCTCCGTCGAATTTGTCGCAGCCGCTGCTTGGGCATTTGGCCATGAAGACCATGATGGCTGAGGGGCGATGGGTCCATTGTGTCCATGTGGCTTTGATGTCTTCACCAGCTTTGATGGGAGCAGATAGACCTGTTCCGAGGGCGCCGTTGTTGTTGCAGCGGATGTTGACCGTCTATCGAAGTCAGTTTGGTATCTACAGTACGGATATCAAGTCTCTCACCTGAAGATCAGCAATCATCAGTGGGTTGAAGGAACCGTATTGACGCTGGATCGACTTCTGGCCGGATGCCGAGTTGTATGGTGACCATCTATGATTCTGATTAACATGGATCATCAATTCCATCTCTCTTCTAGTACGTACCCCTGGTATTTTGTGGTTCCGATCGTGTAGGTGCCGATACCACCGTGAGCGCTGACCGTCGCCAACAACGACGCGGCAGCCGTGAAGATAGTCGAGAACTTCATCTTGATGTGTATGTGCAACAACACTTCTTCTTCCTGATCACAACAAAGTGAAGGAATAGGACGCAAATGAGTAGAGCGGTAGTGACGAGTCCTCAATCTCCAAAACCTGGGGACTGCCCTAGATATACACCCTCACCCACTCTCCCCATACCTCGCTTCCACCAATCGCCATCCTCGTGACTTCCCCGGATATTACACTACAGCTATATAGTCCACGGCCGAGTGTCTTCCAAAGTCTACCCGCCTTTTTGCCTCCCATGCACGCATCGGTCCACATGCGGATTTCCTGCTCCATCCCCGGAATCTGGAGTCAGTACGCCTTGTACAACCGGGCCAGAACAAGGCGAAGATGGAGTAAAGCGTGTCAATGACAACGAATGGCGCTTTAGAGATGTACAGGGGCACGTCGGAGATACTGTCGGTCCGGCGGGCGAGGTAGCCGTCATGGATGGGTGTAGATGAAGTGCGCAGGGGTATTAAATAGCCGGAAGCACCCATCCGCGAGAAATGTGGTAACGTGCGGCATTCTCTTCAAGGCACGATAGATGGAGTGTGGGGCAAATTGGGTGTAGGAAAATGATTGATGGTGTATTGTTTGCTGACATATGCAACATGAGGGCTCTTGAGAATCCTGAAAACCTGATTTGAAAACCATGAAGAATCAGAAAGTGATTCTGCAGAAATGTAGAAAAAGTGAATAGCTCAATAACGCATGGTCTATTTTGCAACACTGGAAACAACTAACCTACTGGCTAGACCGCCTGCCATATCTCGCTTGGATGAGTGAAGCGTTTTGCTCGAAACGCCACCAAACCTAGTGGCGACTGCGAAACGGACATGCAGAATGGCGGGGGTCCTTATTTGCCCTGATAAGGAATGTAAAAGCTGGGGAAGACGCACGGCGTCGCCAGCCGACCTCGTATGCATTTTGTACCCGGGTTTGAATGGCTCGTTGTGTAACCCGGCCTGAGGATAAGACTTTGCAAGAACAAGGGGCATCTATTTGCCTAAGTGAAGATACTTAGTCGTGCGCCTGAATAGATCCTGCAAAGAAAGCGTCGATGCGAATACTGGTGACGGGCTGTCACTGTGCTAGACTTCTCGACTTGTTTCCTGGTAATATTGGCGAGTCAATAGTGCCATGCAATGATGCCCGTCCAAAATGAAACTGGAAAAGCTTGGCTTTTGCGCATATATTGACCTAAACCGCGGGGTGGGCCCGAAGGAGATCGAGAGATGGGCAATGTTCCGTCAAAGGCCATGAGACCCTCATATTACCAAGCTCTCATGAGTGAAGCACTGCAGCGTCTTTACGTCGCCAGTATGGTGTAGGCGAAGCAAGCGATCTCCGCAGTGGTATGGCATGGAGGGCTGCCTAATCCACATTATTCCTATTGCTAACAGGAGACCCGTTATCCAGGCTTTTGGAATATGTGTATCGTTGCCGAGGGCGCGTATGAAAGCTTATGCGAAAATCTCAATGCACGCTTTGATGAGTGACATCATGCTTGATATATGTATTAATTTTCGACCATAACACATTAGGTATGAGCAATGACCGCCGCGACCAATTCATATTTAGCTTAAATAGAAATCAACTACTGGTGCGCCTGAGATATACAAGAGTCTGATTCTGGTTACTACTTCGTAATCCATAGGCAATCCTAGCGCCAATGAGAAAGCGCCTTCGGATACTGTGTTTCACTCTTCGTCCTCGGCGATCAAACTTCTGTAAAAGTACCTGTGACCTTGAGTCCATGTATATGTAAATTTTACTGCTGGAAATGCCTCCAATTGCTCATATCGATCTAAACGAGTCAAAAAATACCCGAGCGTATGAATGAGTGTGCGTCGTAAGATAGATCACTGACTGTGTGGATTGAAGTCATAACAACAGCGAGAAAAATTGTAATCTTGACCGTGAAATGATTATATCTATGCATGACTATGCCAATGTGACAATCTTCGGTTTAGATAGTCATATTCTTCTACTCATACTCGCAAGATGGGCAAGAGTCGTGGCATCGAAATGACCTAAGCGCCATTAACCGTGCCTTGATCATACCTGTGCATGGCCACGTCTATGCGACAAGCTTCGATTCAAACAGTCATACTGTTTTACTCACCACAGTATGAGCAAGTGTCGCGTCAACGAATTGACTCGAGCGTCATTCAGAGTCAAAAGTAGGATCCATGGGTAGGTATAAAGAGTCTCGCCGGAACGATATCTCTTCAAACTCTATCTCTCTAGATCCACGAAAGCTTCTTGCCCGGATCCCATCTCGATAGATACAAAGCTTCACGATATTCAACAGACATTCGCAACAATCGTATTCTCCCAAATATTTGAGAACGAATCAATACTGTTCTCACTCTGTACAAAGATTTGATCATTATGTCGGGCACCGGTACTACCGATGTTACTATGTCAGACACCAATACTACCGAGGCTACTCCCAAAGAACAATTCCTCGCGTGTGTTACGGAGCTATGGGCAGCAAGACACGGCGGGTTGGATCCAGAGAAATCCGCAGATGTCATCAACAGATTTCCAAATATCTATGACCAATATCTGAAGTGGAATATCGAAGATTGCTTCAGCAGAGGCGAGCTTTATTTGGGATCCAACGACGTCCTAATGAGTATGGGCGAGCAAAAATACGTTGACATGCATTGGGAGGCCCAATCAAAGTTGGACCAAAAATTGAAAGATGCTGATAAATACGTGAGATATCGCGGCGGAAAGGTCGAGAAAGGCAGATTTTACACCTACCAAGGTGTTTCTGAAAATGAATGGCGAGAGGGTGATGCTAAAGGCCCATTCCGTTGTTCATTCGAATGTACATCTGTCATTTGCGGCCGTGATGATTGTCGTGGAGAAATCATAATAGCTGAGGAGAAGCCAATCGGTTGGAGATATGGAGTTGGCTTCAATATCAACTTTTTGGCTCGTGGAGAGATCATTGATCAATGCCTTCAACGGGGCACTGTGAAGCGAGTGATGGAAAACAATCCAGACCAGAAATGGTATTTGCGCAAACACTACAAAGGAGCGAATGACGATATTGAAGAAAAGCTGGATGGCCTAAAATAGGAAAGTTCCAGACGTCAAATTACGAACTCGGTCGAGTGACGATGGCGATCTCACAAGTGAACTGGCCGTCGGGACTGGGCCGTTAGATGTGAATCCTCCGTTCCCAGTAGATGATAGACCGTCCATCAGTTCCGCTCAAACATTATCTACTCTCTTTTCCTTAATGTCATGCTATTTCCTTGTGTAATGATGATTCCTTAGTGTAATGGTACCTTCCTTAGTGTACTAGTATCTTCTTTAGTGTAATGTCAAGATATATAATACATTCTAAGCCACGCATGACACTTACTCACCCTTTGAGCCGTATTAGGGATCAGAACACGAACAGTCGTTTGGTATCACCAACAGTCTTTCCCCATAAGTTTTGAGAGAGTTTAAAGGGGCTCTCATCGCGGGGATAGTGGCAAGTGATTTGATATGTAGCGATGTTGTGTGCTGTTATTCTTGAATCTCTCTAATCGATTTCTTTCCGTGTGTACAGTAGCTCTTTACTGTATTTGGATACCTCCAGAAGATTACTTTCCCATGCGAGGTACACGAATTAATCTATGGAACGATTGAAGTTGCTTGCACAAGCCCGACCCTACTATATATTAGCCTCAAGTCGGCGATGATCATATGCGAATACTTAGTGGAGGTAATGACTTGGATGAAGGCTAAAGGTACGATGTATTGACTCAGCGCCCCCATGGAGCACTAAACGATGCGCTCTCTAATGTAGGCACTTTAATTACTGTGAACGTACTCACATCTTATGAAGTACCGAAGCACTAACGGGACATAACACCCCCGTGACTACATTTCCTGAGTAGGTTTGCTTACCAAACATATTTGACTGAGTATTCGCTTAACCATAGAATAGGGAAGTAATATATGGAGGAGAGGCATGATCCTTCCGTTGCTATTAATTGTCCGAGAGACACAACCCAACATGGACCAAATTGAACAGGAAATTGCTTGTTATGTGTCTTGCATTGACGATCTCATTGATGGCGATAATGGCGATGCGGACGTTGATACTAAGATTCCGCTGGTACTATAAATAGCCGATTTCGAGGAGCAAATACAGAATGTCCGGTTTCCCACGAGCATGGCAGCTTTATCATTAGAAGCGGGCTGGACCATTTGACCCATGTCTCATAAACAAACAAACCAATTGATGTTTAGTCGACGGATACAACAACCAAGTAAATATCAACCGACACGATCTAATAGCACATATATGAGGTCTAACGATCAGTAGACTTGGGAGTCGAGTTTATGAAGTTTACCGCCCAGGATTTTTAAACCATTGGAAAGATCGGGAAGACTTTGAACGTGAGACCCATGTACGTTTAAGACCAAGAAGTTGGAAATGAAACGATAAGAAACGGGGTGTCGATGAGGTCATTCAGCTCCCCTACCTACCGGGAACCACGCGCGGGCCACGCAACGCCACGCGAAGTGACCCAACGTTCATCTCCCCTGCCAAGGGCCAAGATGCATTTCTCCTGCCAAGTACACTCTCAGCACCTCTCATCATCATTGCCATGGCCGTAATAAAACGCGGCTGGGAGCTATTGTTTTTCTCTAGAATGCTGCGTACACTGCCCTTCGGGCTGACATGTCACTCCTTTGTTCTTCACACCACGTCCCGGTGCTCTATTTCTAGGACCAGGTTTTGTTCTTTAAGTCTCAGCCTGCTCGGCGACTAGAATCCCAGCTCTTCAGTATTCAACTCCGCAGTTTTGGTGGGCAGCATGCTTGATTAGCCCGACCCACCTAGTCCGTCCGTGACCTGACGCAACGACTGGAGCAAGAATTCAAAAATGTTCGGTCGTCAACCTCAGAAACGGGGAGAACCCAAAACTGGAATCCGTAGATATTGGCCTATCCTTGCCGGCGTTGCCCTGGTCGTCATTCTTCTCGTCTCTCTTCTTCCACCATTACTTCTGAAACGGGCAAAAGAATCAAAAGCTTCTAAAAGCTTGACTATTGAAACAACCGCGGGTCCGGTCACTGGGTTTATAGACGACACAACTCCCAATGTGGCTCAATATCTTGGAATTCCATATGCCGAGCAACCAATAGGAGAGAGAAGATGGCTTCCAGCGATCAAGAAATCACGAGAAGAAAGTATCGATGCTACGAAGTTTGGGAAGAGCTGCCCCCAGATGGAAGGCAACTCAGCAAGTATTTACCGTGATGATGCCCCAGAGTTTATTACCCCGAAGGACAACATTGGCGAGGATTGCCTTGTGCTTAATATCTGGACACCAAGGAACGGAGACGAGGACAATACAGATAAGCCCCCTGTCATCGTTTGGATCTATGGCGGTGGATTCCAATCAGGCGGAGGAAACATTCCTTATCAGAACCCTAGTCGATGGATTGAGCGAAGCCAGAAACACATTGTTGTTTCCATCAAGTAAGCAATTCCTCAGAGTGAAGTGCTCCCTTACTCATGCTCGATGTCTAGCTATCGTTTAAATATCTTCGGTTTCCCTAATGCAAGGGGACTAAAAACCACTGAACAGAATCTTGGACTCCTTGATCAAAGAGTCGGCCTCGAATGGGTACGATCTAACATCGAGAACTTCGGCGGAGATCCATCCCGAATAACTCTCTGGGGACAATCAGCCGGCGCCGTAGCCGTAGATCTCTACAACTTCGCCTATCCCCAGGACCCCATAGTCTCATCCCTAATCCTAGACTCCGGAAGCACATTTCTCAACATAATATCCAACGACCGCGCACAAACAAACTTCACATTCGTAGCCTCACAATTCGGCTGCGGCGACCTATCCCCTGAAGAAGAACTATCCTGTTTCCGCAACATCAGCGCCTCCGACATCACCGCATTCCGCAAAAACTACTCCGACGCGGAATCCAGACCCAGAATCTCATTTAACCCCATCATCGACAACTCGACAAAGTTCGCCAACAACACGGCCCGCATCGTCGCAGGAAACTTCACAAAACTCCCCGCGATAGCAGGTTCCAACACTAACGAAGGCGCCTCCTTCGCAGGCTACAATCCCACACGAGGACCTAATCAAGCCAGTGCAAACCGTAGCACGTTATCCCTCTTCCACTGCCCAATGGTCGGAACCACACAACTCCGTTACTCAGCCAACGCAAGCACATTCCGCTACCTCTACGGCGGCAACTTCTCCAACATCTCTCCCCGGTGGTGGCAAGCTGCCTATCACTCCGCAGAACTGCCCATCATATTCGGTACGCATGGTATGGCCCGTGGCGCATCTTCGTCCTTCGAAGTCCAGGTCTCGCAGAGGATGCAGGATTATTGGGTTGCGTTTGCAGAGGATCCGATTAATGGACTGCCGAGGATGGGTTGGGATGAGTATGATCCCGAGGGGGATGGGGTGTTGATTGGATGGGAGGGTGAGGTCAGTCAACCTATTTCTCAGGCTAGGTTGGAGGAGCCGTGTAATGGGCCTCGCGCGAAGAAGGATGCTGATCCGCCGCCGTAGAGAGGCGTGCTTTGATAATAGGAGGGTGCTGGAATTTGTTTTGCTCGGGTTTCTTTTGTATGTTTATGTGTATTTTTTATGCTGTTAGATGTGGGATATAATGTATTTCACGTGGGTCTTCTGCTACCCGCTAAATCACCTAGATACTGTTTGCTATGCTCGTGCCCCTGATGAAGGGACACAAGGTTGAATCCAAGTGTATGTTGAGAATTAAGTATAGTGACCAACGCATAATATATGCACTCCTTCTCTGGGCCTTGAGGGCGGCAAATGCTTTAAAGTCGGTGATACAAAAAGAGCAACACAATAGTTAGCGTCATGCTGGGGTATTTGCCCAACTCTTTCTCACATAACGGCATAGAACGAAAGCAGGCTATACAATATTCTCAGGACATATTAGAAGATAAGATTTGATAAATCATTCCTCTCTACCATTTGCGAAATTCAGGCCCACAAAGATCAGCTATACTATACTGGCTGCGCGATACTCCGCTTTGTTCAACCAACGTATACTTGATGCATCGCCCATGACACTTTCCCTGATCATGCTCCAAAAGCCCCTAGCTATGACTCCAGGAATTTGTCCTTAGTTGCCCCCCCTTTTTGTAGCCTTATGTGAGATCCAAACGCCAAATGTTTTCATTCCATGTCATTGAAATCAGGACTCGAACACTCGAATCACCTATCGTACCCGGACATATCGTACCATACCTTCATATAATTTTCATTTTTTTTTGTGAACATCGATGCGTGAGTGGGAAAGGCCAGCTACGATTCACATCTCGTATATCGAGGGTACAATCCTCATTAGAATTCGTCCTCGTCGTGGTTGGGCGCATCGCCAAACTCGAGTACCATGTCGAACCAGCCACCGCCGCCGTATTGGCATTTGCTCTGCCCAATTTTCTTGAAACCTGCATTTTCGTAGAATCCGACAAGCTTCTCTCTACAGATCAGAGCGATGCGCTTAGCAACTCCCGCATCTCGAATGCGCTGGATCCAACCAGTCAAAAGCACCTTTGCCAACCCCTTCCCGTGGAACTCGGGATGCACGCATAACGAGTGGAGACATACTGTTTCGCCATCTTCGTCGTGCCCGGTACCACTGGAAGGGGTGATTTCGTACTTTTCGCGCCACTCCTTGGGGAAGTCCATGGAGGCATCCGTAACGAGATTGGCCGAATGCTTGGTGGCGATGATGTGGCCGAGGATCACCTTCTTCCTGTCGGAATCGGATGAGTCAACAGAGGGAAACTTGCGGGTCCGGATTATTTCGCCGAGTTTGCCGGGTGAAGTGGTATAAGCAGAGCTAAAGATTCCAGAGCACAGTTCACCACAGACATGGAGCCGGTAGTCAATCTACTCGAGTTGTTAGCTCTGTGTGGTGGTAAAAATGAGAGTGGCAAATGGGGAAGGCGACGAGGGCGATGAGGGCGCGGCTGCCGCATCAGGAAAGGGAGAAAGAGAAACCCCCAAAAACACTAAGGGCAAAAGGGAATGGGAAATAACGGCCTTGGTGCAACCAGAGAGGAAGGCATTGATTCGATATGGGAAAGCGCGATACGACAGGGCAGGTGCAGACGTCGATTCAGATCCACGTCTCGCACGGCGGGGACAAGTCGATCAGAGTGACACTGAAATAAACGCAGAGAGGCCCAATGGCGTGATGCAGGAGCGAGTGCCCAAAAGTGGTACAAATTGCAGCAGAGTCGAGATTGAGTGGAAATGAAGGGTGGATGTGGAAGGGCACCGTGTATACAAAGACAGGACGGAGAATATAAAAGGGTAACATGCCTTCTCGCGTGATGCGGCTTCGACCGGGTCAAATGCAGCATGTTCCAGCCAGTCGCACTCGTCGAGGTCGTCTTGGTTGAGCAGCAGAGCGTAGGGGTGGAGGTCCTTCATCTTCTTGAATCTATCCTCCATCAACAAAGTGGGGATTCTGTAGAGAGGAAGAGGGTCTTGGTCCGGGGGGCTCGAGGCATCATCATCTGCGCCGCCGGAGTTTTTGGACAGCGGCGGCATGCCTTCGAGGGTGGCCTTCTCCGTTTCTAGATCCCTGGGCATCTTGGCGGCCAACGGAGTTGCAGAGTGCGCAAAAGGAATCCCGGACCGGGTGAGGGACTGGCTGGGCTGGGGTATAGGAAATTGGGCGGTGGATGATGCTGGCGGAGTTACGGTGCAGTTGCAGATGTAATGAGGGCAGAGAGAGGGAGCGAGGGAGTGAGGGTGCGTTGGTGTGTGGTGCGGGTGGTCCGTGGGCAAGTGGTGAGCGCGAGTGGTGAGTGGTGAATGGTGAATGGTGAATGGTGAGTGGATTTGTTCGATTGTCGATTGATGAGTGGTGCGGTCAAGTCCAAGTCCCCCAGTGGTCCCCAAGTCCAAGTCCAAGTCCAGACCGTAGGCCATAGTTTGGTTGGTTTGGTTGGCTGCCCGCATCGTACGCAGACCGGGATCTGGAGGGTTCCTGTTCAACCCCCAGGCACGAGACACAAGATGCCCAAGGCCACATCGCTTGGCTTGAAGGGCCGTTTGTAGATCACCCCCGGAGTCATGGCTGCTGGCTGAGCGACGTACAACACAGGCATCGGACTTGCGCACTTTTGACAGGCGGACATGGCCTCGGATGAAATGATTCTTGGACGCTCGCCGTGGAAGCAGGTGACTGCCAGCCGGCCCGTCGAGTGCCAGTCACGTGGCCTTGGAACGAGCTGCACCCCCGGCTAGGTGCTGTAAGCGGGGCGTGCAAATGTACAAGAACAAATTGTCAATTCCCAGCGTCGACTTCCTCTGCTACTGTTGAGACGGATTATTGATTGCTTGGTGCTCAATTGAGTGCAGTGAACACGATATGACATGAGACCTTCTACCTGCGTTCCTGCTTCCTGCCTACCATTGTGCCCGATGGATAGTCTCCGATGCCTTGCGCATTATCGCGACTAGCACGGCCCTTCGCAACCAGCGGCATTGTGGCATCACAAAGAGTACGTCACCCGCATTCGTTGTGTGTGAGCTTATGCTTCCGCAGCATGAGCATGCATCGTCTCCCCCTCCCAAGACATAGCCGTCGCTTTCGCACTCGCACTCGTTCTGCCTCTTGACGCTGACTCTGGGGCCACATGGCGTCCACAGTCAATGTCTGAGATCGTACACATCCTACATATAATACCACATCACATTGTCTCTCAGTTACTTATCCTGCATGCGAGAGCAAAAGACCCGGCATCCCTGCCCGGCCCAGCGCTTGTCGACACAGGACAAGGCCCATCAGATACTCGGCAACCGTTTGTGGCCATGTAAGGCTATTGGCGAGCGGGAATCGCCAATGACTTGCAGGAACCGGCAACGAAGCGCACCTTGATCTGGCAAACCGACCGTGGCCGGGGCCGGACCTGTAATCGAGATTGCATGCCAGATATAACATGGCCTCTGTATGCATGTGGCAGGCCAGCGTGCACATCGCATCTGCACCTCTGCTGCTGTGTTCGCCCGCTGCCGGCTCGCTGAGTGGTTAAGGGAGCGGCAGCGATCCTGGTGGGTGGTGAAGGGCCGCCATGGGGCCTTGGGAGGCGTATGCTTCGACTTGCTTGACTGAGCATTGCGCGCCGATGACATGCTGAGGGATATATTATATAGGGCTGGCAGTGTGCCCATAAGGGCTGTCATATAGGGCTAACTGTGCCAGCATCCAGCATATTTGGGCGGGCCGTCTCTTGCGGGTTACGGTTCGAAGCGCGGGACGGGCACAGGACAAGACGCTATACCACGGGCCAACGAAAGATGGAGCAGGTTGGAAAGAGCAAGCAAAGCGAGCACATAGCAGTAGCAGCATGCGGCGTTGCTGCAATTATGGGCTCCCTGTTGCCTGCCTGTCTTCCTGTCTACTGCTGTTGCTGCTGCTACTCATTCCCCCTGGGTGGGTATCTGTCCTTGTTGTCACAATATTGATATTTCCTGCAAGACCTCATAGGAACACCCTCCAACCATTTTCGCCCCCATTTACCACGGTCGTTGTCGTTCAACATCTGGTTCGGTTCTGCTGCTGCTGCTGCTGCTGCTGCTCTCTGCATCTGCATCTGCAGCATCTGCGTCTGCTGCTGGTCGCTGGTTGCTTGCTGGTCGCTGCCCGCCGCCCGCTGCCCGCTCTGCCCCGCCATTGTGCAGGGGTTGCTTTGCCGAGAAGAAGTTCACACCGCCGACCATCCCACCTTTTGCTTCTCCCACGTCCCGTTTCATCACTACCACTGGTCAAGGTTCACGGCCAGGTCCCAGCCAGCGCAGCAACAAGCTCCAGGACTCTCCCGCACATCTGCCCAGAACACCACATACACGACATCGTCCTTCCCCCATCCTTCCCTATATTACGCTTCCGTCTACCGCCTCGCCGCAGACACTCTCACACGCAACACGCACCCGCCCCCCCCCATCATCCCTCCCGTGCCGCCCCTCAACTGCCAGGCGTCTCTCCGCGTAACCTCTGTGTGCCTGATTGAGCTCTTCTGGGTCCTCTCTCTCTCTCTCATTTTCCTCCAGTCAACTTTCTTCTTCTTCTCCTTTTTCTCATTCACCTTCTTCTCTTCGTAGTTCAGTCTCTTCCGAAATCCTTCCGGACCGTACCTAGTTTCCGCCCCGCCATGCTACCTTCACAATTCCGAGCTTGATTATTAACCCAATTTCCCTGTGAAGGAGCACAACTACTGCTCCAACGTCTTCCATCGACTTCCACTAGGCAACCGAAAGGGTTCCCACCATCACGGACACGGTCGCGGCAATAGTGCCTCCGCGCGCCAGAGGCTCATCCTGCACCGGGCGTGCTGCCTCTTAAGCATTTCACCGAACGCCCTCTGGGCCCGTCTTGCACCCCCGATCCCTCCCAGGCACCCCACAGATCTTCTTATCTCCACCTCCTTCAGCTACAGTGTACCACATTCTCTTGATCGCATTTAGACACTCCTGCATACAACGCAAGGAGCAGCCGAGACTTCTCCCAGCAACCATGTGCGCCGCCCCCGAAACCGTTCCTGTACTACTAGCTAAAACAGACGGCTAACCATTGCTCAAATAGGCCACGCGTCACCATATCTATCAACGCGCCCAACGAGGCTTCGGATCAGGATCTGCTGACCCTCGACTTGCCTCCCGGACTCACCGTCAAGGACCTCAAGGGTTTCGTCGAGGCCGAGACCAATTTCCCGGCCGCCGCTCAGCACTTCTTCCTCAACGGCCGCCCACTCAATCAAGAGGTCCAGACACTCGAAGAGGCAGGAATCAAGGATGGCGAGATGTTGGCCGTGCTCATCCGGCGGCGTGGTAACGGCGCGCAAGGGCAGGCAGGACGAGCTGCTCCCGCTCGGTCTGGTGCTGGTTCCGCAGATGGACGCCGGCGAGGAGCACCAGACCCAGAAATGGTACGACTGCACATATTGAACGACCCCGCAGCTCAGGAACAGCTCCGCCAGCGCAAGCCTGAACTTCTCGCCACCCTGCGTGACCCTGACCGCTGGAGAGAAGCATATAATATGGAGCAGCGGCAGGAAGAGGAGGCCGAACGCGAGCGCCAGAACCAGATCGCTCTCTTGAATGACGATCCCTTCAATGTAGATGCCCAGCGCAAGATTGAGGAGATCATTCGTCAAGATAGAGTCATTGAGAACCTCCAGCACGCATACGAACATAACCCAGAAGGTGAGTCCAAGATGGGCTTATCAATCACGAACAAATACTGACTTATTCAGTCTTTGCCCGTGTCCACATGCTATACATCAATACCGAGGTGAATAGTCACCCAGTCAAGGCCTTTGTCGACTCCGGCGCCCAGGCTACCATCATGTCTCCCGCATGCGCCGAGAAGTGCGGTATCATGAGACTTATCGATACGCGGTATTCCGGAATTGCCAAGGGAGTCGGAACTGCTCGAATCCTTGGTCGGGTACACCATGCCGAGATCAAAATTGGTGGCGCTGTCATGCCCTGCGCCTTCACCGTGATGGAGGGCAAAGACGTGGACCTGCTCTTCGGACTGGACATGCTTAAGCGATACAAGGCAAAGATTGACCTTGAGAAGAACGCCCTCTGCTTCGAGGGTATTGAGGTCCCTTTCCTCGCTGAACACGAGATCCCCAAAAATCTCGAAGATGCCGAAGTGAATGAGCCCACTGTGTCAGGCCCTAACGGCACTGAAATCGGGGCCCGATCCGGCGCTGTGAGACCTGCGGGTACGACCGCATCTACTGAACCTCCCGCTGCCAGCCATGCTCCCACTCCACAGCAACCACCAGCCACATCCCAAGGGAGTTCCGCAGACGGCTTCCCCGAGGAGCACATCCAGCAACTCATGGGCCTGGGCTTCTCTCGACAGGATGCTATCCAGGCCTTACAAGCGACCGGAGGTAACGTTGATTATGCGGCTGGGCTGCTCTTTGAGAAATAGAAGAAAAGCAATCATGCATCTCAGAGGTTCCACAAAGTGACCATCGCTCGGTCGATCATCAGACTAAAAAGTAACGGTAACGGCCCCTTCCACTCAGCAACCCTGCATAGACTTGGCGAATTCGGAACTACGCTTTTGCATTCGGGTTCCCAGTTTCTCATTTTTCCACAAGATTTCATGAATTTCATTTCATTTACTTATTCTTCTTGCCATGATATCGAGCAACAAATGGCGCCCGAGGCTCCCATGTGATGGGTGGCTTAATTAGGGAGATTGGCTGTTGTCTTTTTTTATTTAGAGGGTATGGCGGACGTCTCCATGGATTTTTGGCCTGCCTATTCCGGCCCATCTCCCTTTTGATCTGCTTTCAACACCAAAAGCAATGATTGACGAGACATGAGTCCTGAAGTTCTTAGGCATTGAATCATGGAACTGCTTCCTTCGAGCAAGGGGTTTCAGTGTATTATCTACGAGTTTTTAGCGCGCGACCATATGCCTTTGCACCTGTCGGTTCCTTTGTTTTGAGATTTCCTCCTCCGGCATGGGTGTGAAGGATTACCTAAATAAGTGAAGCAAGGCTAGACGTGAGTTTAATCCAATTGAATGCTGGCAAAACATATTCGATAGCGTTGACCGTTGTGCTGGTATCGCAGAAATTACTGATAACTGAAGGTTGAAACAGCCATGCATCCCTGTTACCGATGAGCATGTCAACGACTAGCCACTGTTGTCGTTCGATGATCGTCGATCTTCCCGGACACATCGCGGTCCTAGGTTCTAGATTGGCTTTGAAATTGCTGATTTTGCGCCCTTTCAGGTGACCCCGGCAACTATTGTCTGTCAAATGTTGTCGTCCCACTTCTCCGCAGAAGCACGGCCATATATGGAGAAGGTATCAATTGCGGGGCTCTCTTGGACTGCAGGAGTGCAGTCCTCGGGCCAGATGTCCACCAGTGTCGTGGGGTTGCGTTCTTTGAATCCAGACGTCTTTGCCGGTCTGTGCACTCGCCGTGGTTGCATTTCCCGTCTTGCGTTTCGGACTGCGGCCGAGAACGAGTACGAGATTGTTCTTATGCATGCCAGAGTACATGTCAGTTGAATTCGTCTGATTCTAACGCCCGGGCCATATTTCTTGATTCATACCGATTCAGCACCTTTTCTACCCAACCACTAAGATCAACGACTAGTGCTCAAGAGTAATGGATGATATTGATCGAGATCCGGGAATCTGGACATCAAATCTGAAAAAAGGAATGGATATCCTAGTGTAGCGCTAGCAGCATCCAGCCTTTCATGCCTGTTCTACTCTATCTTTCCTGATCACCGAACATCTCCAAATACCTCATGCGCGCCACGACCATAGCCTACCTGTTCTCTCTGCACAACAATCCTCATCAAGAATATTACTCCAAGCACCAAAAGCGAGTAAGCATCCATACCTCACAAATAAACTAACACTAGGCAGGTTTCAGATGCCAGAAAACACAGCCCTGGCATAAGAACCGCAGCCCTAGCCGCCCACACCATGCCCACTCGTTTCCAATCATGCACTTCAATCCAAGTAGACTCCCTCTTCCCCCTTTTCCCCCAACATTCCAGGTATCCAACTACCTATTGCAGTATCCGTATCCCCCTTGTCGCCTTGCAAGGCTCTGCTGACTGGAGAGGTGAGGGAGGGAGCACCTGAGCTAGTCTAGCCTAGCGAGGTTGGGATAAGAGAGGCGAGACCGGTTCTAGAAGTGAGACATTGGACATTCCTTAGGCGGCATCCCTTGATATGGTGGATGTATGACGCTAGGGTAAGGTCAAGTGTGGACTTGGGTGCATGGTGGTTTAGACTGGTTTTGGTCTTGTGTAGAGGAAGAGTGGAGAGACAAGGACGGGCACGGAGATGGAGTACAGCGGGATAAGTGGGTATTGTAAAGGTAGAGAAGGGGGAGACGGGTATTCCGTGGTGTTCCCGGTGCCGCGAGACTTTTGGCTAGGAGGGTGTAGGTGTCTTGGGTTTGGGTCCCAAGGGGAGGCGGGTGAGTGTGTGTGGGATCTTTGTCTCAATGATTAGCGAGACGAGACGGTACGGCTCSGGRGGGRGGGCAACGGGAACAGGAACCAGGGGATGGGATGTAACTGCCGTCTTAGACATTTATTGTAACCGTTTGAGGCGGGCTTGCTACCTACTACTATGGACTGAGGCTGAGGCTGAGCAGGGTATGACTATGGCACTGCTGAGACATAATCCGGGATAGAACGATGGGCCCTGGGCCCTGGGCACAATCCAATAAACTATCTAATCTTATACAGGCAAGGCTTCAGAACCTTGCTATCGTCTTTACCCCCCTCGCCATCCTCGTCCCCATCACCCACAGAAATCGCAGCATACTTCTTCCCCCTGATACCCATCTTCAAAGAGTTTGCACCACTTCCTGCTCGTCCCCCGCCACTCGCGTTCTTGCCTCGAATGGGCTGTGTCCCCTTGACGAACTGTAGCTTGACGAACATCTTATTGCTCATGTCAATGGCATCCCTTTGGCGCTCAGGTAAGGCATCTAGCACGAATCCGCGCGTTTGGAGTACGGATACGAATGCCGATACATCGGTGCCTTGAGGTGCATCTTGCCCGTCCACCTGTGTGGCGAGCTCGAGCTCATCGCCAGAGTCCTGGGGGCCTTCGGCTTCATCTTCGTGCTGCCCCGCCTTGTCGCCTTTCTTTTTCGACTTGGATTTCTTACTATTCTCCTGTTTCTTGAGTGAGCCGATGGAATTGATTGGCGGTCTGCCTTTTCCGGATTTTGTGACTCGTCCGAAGCGGCTCTTGATCTCGGCGACCCATAGTTCGCCCTTCCAGCGTAGGATCCGCCATGCTTCGTCGATGAAATCGAGCCAGTTGGTTCCCATGAGGGCGAGACAGAAGATGGCGACATCTACGCTGGAGTCTGGTAATGGTAGTGAAGAAATATCTGCGACTGTGACGAGTGGTCCGGTTGGCCCAGGGGGTTTAGACAAGTCGAAGGAGTGCAGGGTCATGTTCAAGGATTTGAGGTGGCCTTGGAGGCGATGTGAGAGGGAAGCCGTGCCACAGCCAAGATCTGCGATTGTAGAGTGACCCTTCATGTTTCGTGGTAGAGGTTTTAGGTTCTCTCCTGCTGAGTCCGCGGCTGGCTTGCCCTTCTTTTCTTTTCGTTTCTTGTCCTTCCAAGGATCTTTGACTCGTGTCTTTCCTCGCGCTACAATAGCCTCGACGTATCCATCTACAGGATTCTCGGGCCATACTTCAACCTGCTGTGCAAACCCTCTGTGATAGTCCTCAAACATTTCAGGGTTGTCGCTGAATAAGGTAAGGGAAGAGGCTGAAGGGTTGGTATAGAGAGATTCATTCAAGTGGCGGAAACGTGCGCTTGTCAATTTGGCTCGCATGGACTTTTGAAGTGGTGTCAGGCCTTTAGGTTCGGGGAGCAGCGGAGCTGGAGGAGGAATTGAGGGTTGCGAAGCAGCATGTTCTGTCTTTTGCTTCTTCTTAGGAGTATCTTTAGCCATTGCATCTGCTTTCTTATGCTCTTCCATATTTTGTGACGCTGAATCCTGATTATTTCGATCATCAACAGCATTTTCTTCCTTCGAAAATTTATCCGCCTTCCTCTTCCTCTTCCTACTCTTCTTTCCACCTTCACCAGCTGCGGCACCGTCTACTACACCATCTGCCTTCTTCTCATTGATACTCCCACTCTTGTCCTGATCGCTTCTGGGTGGACCATTCCCTTCAACAACCTTATCCCAATATTCAGAAACATTTCCCCCATCCACAACTTCTTCTTTCTTTGCCTTTTTAGCCTTCTTCTTGCTCTTTTTACTCTCGCCTCCCTCTTTCGGCGGCGCTGGGCGCTCGACTTGTGTTTGTAGGGGCGCGGATAGCGTCCATCCTGGTACGGCAAACATTGTGTGAGGTGCCTTCGTCGGGCGACGTGGGTGAGGCTGTATCTGTGGCGACCCGTGAAGTGTGAGGCTTGTCGGCCAGGAAATTTTTGGGCGGAAGTTTCGTCGGTGGTCGGCGATCGGGGTTTGTGCGCGCCGCCCTTGTTAAAAAAAGTGACAGGGGTGCGGTGGGGAAGCGTGGGCGTGGGGTAATGCTGTGGAAGCTTGAAATAACATTCATTGGAGATTGGAGGGAATTCTCCAATTAAACCTGATTTGAAACGTTACAATTGCTGTACCTTTATATAGCATAAGTGCGACGGCATTCTATGTTCTATGAATCGGCATCATTGACGCGAATTAACTACATACGCAAATGACAGGATTGACTGATGTCATCGCTAGGATTATGTTGCATTGAGCTTCCTCTGTACACGAAGCTCTCACGGATATCATATCTGGGAATGTACTCTTCAACAAGGAAATCCCTACACCATCTACCGGCACTGACTCCCCTCTACTACAGCTGAGCTCTCAATTCCTCTGCATCAACACCTGCATCCTCAACCGCAACAAACAAATCATCAGCAACCTTCTCAGGATCCTCTCCAAAAACCTAAATACCGCATTAGTATTCTCTGTTTTAAAAGATATATGCGCACTCACCAGATATCCCTGCACTCCTACACCTGACCCCAACCTCTTCACACCCTCAAGCACCTTCATAAAACCCATCACATCCTCCCAAATCCCAACCCCCAAGTACCGTTCCGAAAACAGCCCAGGCAGCCCATCCGCATTACGTTGACACAACACCGCAACGGCGAATTTGCGTAGCGGGCTGTCCTTGCGCGTGTGCATGTAGACATGATGCACAGTCTCCATCTCAATAGTATGGCCTGGTGATTGCATGAGCCGGACCGCAAGACCCATCACAACGTTCTGCGTCTTTCGCATACCCAGCGCACCCGCGGTGATCCAGAGTCGCATCAGGGAGGGCAAATCGGCTGTTGTGCTACAGCGTGGGGCTTTGTGGCCGTACAGCCAGGCGAGTAGGTCTGAGAAGTCCGCCGCGGAAATGGATGAGAGTGTTATCGAGCGGCTGGTTTCTGGAACCTGGTCGGAGGGTGAGTGGAAGAGTGGGGAGAAGCGACTGAGGATGCTTGAGTGGACGTCAAATTGGTCGAGGTGTGAGCCGATAAGGAAGCGGATTGGGTGGCCCTGGTGGATATCCCGGTATTGATTGTATGGCCAGGATTTTGCGCCGCTCTCGTAGACAGTGGGCTCGGAGCTGGAGGTTGGCGTAAGCATAGCATCGGTGCTGACAGACGACGAAATCTGGTCTTCGGTTTGGGTGCCTCTGCTCTGCGACGTAGAACCAGCCGTGTGCTCAGGGGATTGGGTTGCCTTGTCATGAGGTTCATTGTTGGATTCAACGCCAGGTGTTTGGGTAGATTCGTCCGTGTAGGTGCCGGGTTGGGAATCCGTAACATTGGATGCAGGCTGTATTTCATCGTGGTCTGCCCAAAGTTGCCGACCATCGTCCCCTTCGTTGTCGCTGCTGTACTCACTATCGGCCCCTGTATTCGTATCAGGATCTGAGTCCATATCACTCTCATCATCTCTAGCGTCATCAGCTTGCTCTCCAGTACCACTCTTCTGAGGAAGGCCAAAACGAAAACGACGAAGCAGCCGTTGAATCAGTCCTCGGGTAGACAAAGTGCCTGGGCCAGGGTCAGTCTCACCAATGCCACAAGACTTTGGAGAGGTTGAGGTTGAAGTGGAAACGCAGGACCCCTTGCGAAGTGAAATGGTCATTTCGGAATACTCCTCCCTGGCGTGGAAGAATGCAAAGGAGTTGAGATGGGATATGAAAGAGAATATGTCCAAGAGAATATGTCCCAACACCTTGCAAGGTACCAATATATACACCGCCTACAGAACTAGTGTATGCTAGTTTGATGCATCTATGCAAGTTTGCACGTCCATGTTCTGCATTTGTCGCTGTCATGTTCTAGCAATATGCAAACACATTCGCTTCCACGCTCGACATGTTTGCGCCACATTTGGTACCTGGAACGAGTGTCTTTGCTTGACCTAGAATCCGGACAAACAAGCGTGAAAGTCAAACCTGCCTGGAACCGTGTATATGCGAAAGCGAAAAATTTAAAAAAAAAAAAAAAAAAAATTGATGGCATTACGTCGCCCACGGATACTGATGCGAGAGTCAAGCTTAGCCCCAGTGTTGAACTATCCCGCTCTGATTCTGTTCTCAGATTGGGTACATGTTAAACAGATCTCAGCGCGGCTGAAACATGTCCACACCACGAGAGACAAGGGCGAGAGACAAAGTTAGACTGCATAATATGGCTTGTCGACACACATAGTGGCTGCATTTGCAGCTTTCGCGACTTGCGATTTTTTAGGGTGATGGCTGATGTACAAAATCCTAATCTTATCTGCATGTATGCAAGCCATTGGCAATGGTGGTTATAATTTCATATTATTGGCCACGCGCAATCATTCGCAGACGATATCGTGCATCAGTCAATTGGGCCCAATGCTCGTCATTAACATCACAAAGGCATTTGCGTAAGCAATTGAGTAGAGTTTGTATATGATTGGCTACGCGAACTTCGTAAGTCGTCAGTTCTGTAGTCGTGAACATGGCTTGAGTCATGGCCTAACGCGGCTGAGTAATAGTTCCTCCTATGCTCGCCGGCAGTGGAGGGTCCTCATAATAATGATCCCGCATTACAAGATTGGTCCGTGAGGACTAAGACCTCTCACCCTAAAAGACCTAATAGGAATAGACTTTTGCGAAAGAAAATGATGAACACATGCCACGAAGGAAGCCGCCACTTAGGTAAAGTAACAAGGGGGAATATGACCCAGCCGTATAAAACAACATTTCGAAAATAAACTGCAGGTGCTGCGCTAGCCACTCTGCCAGAAGAAGGGTATAACAAGAAAGAGTCAATGGACTCGCGTTAGTTCGTCACGTGTTTGTGTCCATGTGCGTTCACGTGGAGGCCGCCCAGACGACTTGGTCACACAGATAGGCGCCGCAGTAAGTTACCGAACCAAAAGAAAACAAAAGCAAAAAGAGAAACTAGACGCCAATGCCGGATTGTTCAATTTGTGGCAGAGAAGAAAGAACCAGAGTGGATAAATGTCACTGGGGGACGGGCAGGTTTGGATGTTGCTTGCGTCGGTGACGCATGAGATTGTCACGGCGTGAGAAACCGTCTCTATTGGTGCAGCCGGGGACGTCGCAGAAGAGAGTAGACTGAGGAGCCGAAGATAGATCATGGGTGCGCTCGTGTCGGTCCCGATCCTTGGGGTAGAGAAAGGCTTTAGGGCAGACGGAGCACTTGTGAGGGCGGATGGTTGGATCCATGTGGGTCTTTGAGTGGCGCCTAGAACTGTTAGCACGGTTGCAGACAGAACGCTGGACGGAAGGCATACTTTAGATCACAAGAGCGATCGAAGACCTTGTCACAGCCATCTTGTGGACAGGGAAAGCCCCTAAGGCGCGGCTGCTGTCGTCTGCGGGATTGTGGTCGCGGACGTGGTCTTGTCTGCTCTTGCGCTGCAATTCGATCTCCCGGTGTGTATGTGTCTTCGACATGGGCTTGGACGGTACTGGGCAGCACAGTCGTAGCATTCTCGTTCAGTTGGGAGATTATTGAGTTGTCCAAGGGTAGGTTGCCGTTGTTGTAATCATCGTAATCTACGAAATCATCGAGCACAACCTGATCGTAATCCAGTGTCGGTTCGGGGCCAAGAGCTGGGTCTGTAGGAGGCAGCACTGCCAGTGACTGCGGGGACGCTGCGGGCCATTCTGGGTGGGTGTAGAAGGTAGCTGCGGTGAACGTTGGGGCGCGCTGAGGCTGGCTTGCCTGGACCTTTGTTAGGGGTGGTGAGAGCCATAGGTGAGTAGAGCTCTTACAGAAAGAAAGTGGAGACAGGCGTTGACGGTGTACCCGCATATGTCGCAGTAGTTGTTCAGCATACCATCTGGGTCCGGGTAGAAGGTCTCCATTGGGGCGCCAGGGAGCGGGGCGTCCATGACTGGACTTGTCGCTGCTGCTTCAGCGAGTAGTACGGCAAAAAGCAACGCAACCCGCAACAGGGTGGGCATGCTCTGTGAGTATCTGGCTGCCTAGGTCAGGGTGGGGGATGGCAGTGAGGTGGGGAAGAAGCTGGGCGACGACAAGATGAAAGTAAAGAAGGGGTTGCGAAGGTCAAGAGAGGAGTGCGTGAGGGGAAGGAAGAGAGATGGGGCGGAACACAGAAAAGCTTCGAGGAAGAGGGCGGAGAGTTGAGAAGCAACAAGGTAGGAATCACACCCAGCGCGCAGCGAGTGAGTGGGCGGGAGGCCGCCTGCCTGGCTTCTGGGGCATCGTCCTCCTCACGGGACTGGAGGGTGTGGCTGAGCATTGCGGCTCTGTGAGGAGAAGCAGAATTGACTGCGGTGACGGCGACCGGTGCTGGCTGATGTTAAGAGGTTAGTGGGGGACCAGTTAGCAGAGATGGAAGATGGATTTATCTCGAGTCGTGAGAGAGTTGGAAAGGCGTTGGAGGGATGGAGTGACAGCCGTCGGAGAAGCAAGCGCATATTCCAAGGGGCGCCAATCCCAACCCTCGACCAATCCGTTTTGGGGAGCTGGCGAGGGGACCGTGGTGGGCCCGATTTCACACTCGTGACTTTTTGGGCCTTGACTGGAATATCAATGGTTTTGCTTTAGTCGAGTTGAGACTTGTCAAGACGTGAGGTGCAAATAGGGTGGATATTGGTGTTTGATGGCGAACCGTGGGTGGACCTCGCTGTCGACCTTGGGCAGAGCTCCAGCTACTGCTTCTTTCACGTGGCACCGCGTCATCGTGTCAGGGCACGTCCGGAAAGGGTAATCATTCCACCGGGCAGTTGGGGCAAGGCTGAGGTTAATAACAGAATTCAATGGGTGGGCTCCGATCAACGGAGAAGGGAAATCCTTGAGCTTCAGAACAACTTCTGCTGGTCCATCTTTATACCTCTCTGTCTCCTTTGCCAGCCCTCGCTTTTTTCAACCCCTCATTCCTCTTCGTGGCTTGGTCTATTCAGGCATCGTCTCTGTCTCAGGCAGACGCGTCTCGAAAATGCCCTCGTTTCTGATACGACCAATGCGAGCCGGCGAATAAGTGACGAACAAACAATCGGGTGAGCAAACGCACGAATGCGCATCTTTGCGCACACGTCCCGCTCAAATCCCCAAAATGAGGGGGAGGACCCGGAACGCACAACTTATATAGTCGTCTGCTTTCGCCCCTTCTGTACGTCTGTTCAGCCCACCCGCGCGGCACAGAGTCCGGAGTCAAGAAACCAAGGCAACAGTTTCAGCCAGACGTTCTTTCCAAATATAATCTCACTCGCCCTGTGAGTGCAATCTTAGCGGCACAACCTATGATTCACCTTGTACTGACCGACGCTGATATTGAAGGCCTCTGTGCCTGTTCATCCAGGCTGTGCGTCTCCACACCCTGTCCCAACCAATCAAGCCGTTGCCACCTTTCGTCCTACCAGGCGACCACCCTTCATGGCTCCCACTTATATCCATGTTGGAGACATCAAGGAGGTCCCGGATGACTCTCCCGCAGGTATGTGCATGTCCATCTTCACCCTAGTTTATCTCACCTCGCTTTGCACTCGCATAATACCCACTTTCTTGGTTGAGGAGGGATGCTGTCAACATCTCACCGCCCATCGTCCTGCAAAGTCACGCAACACGGGGGTTCGAGATCCAATGGAGTAATTGTTTCGGAATCAATATGAGAATCAGGGAGAATTTTTGCCTAAAACTAAGTTCTTCAGCTCTTCGCTTCCTCCAGTCCTATGTTCAAGCCTTGGATGGCTCCAGTGCTACTGACCGGAATGCTCACTTCTCCCCCACCGCAACCATCAAAATGAATGGAGCTGCGCCACATCCCTTTGTAAACATGGCCCCCATGTTTGAGTCTCGAGATAAGATGTGTCTGCGCTTCTGGCACGTCGTCAGACGCGCCTGGATTGTGACTGAGGCAGAAGACGAAGGATCCAAGGCGACAATTCTCCTTGATTGGGAATCTACCACCATCTTCAGAGAGGCCGAGGACAAACCTGCTTCGGTTGCTGAGTTCGCCGTCTTGACGCTATCGCAAGCAGAGGAAGGGAAAGGAGTGCACGGATTGTGGGCCGATACTGTGGAGAGCTGGTTGGATCCTTCGCCAGTCAAGACCGTTCGAGAAGAAATAAGCGGCAAGGCCGCAGCTGCATCGTAGATTTCACTAGCTTATATCGCTAGTCTTGTAGTGAGGATATGACCAATTTGCACTCTTTATTCTTGGATCGTCTCCATTATTTGCACCCCCCTCTTCTTCCATTTCTGCCTCCTCCTCTGCTGCCTACTGCTTGTTAGCGTGCTATATTGATCACCAAGAGTAATTGTCATGGGAACTAATTTGCTTACCGAATCCGCTTGCTGCTCTCACCTTCCTCATTGGAGCACTGAAGACAGATCCACACTATTGCAGCGATTAGCCCAAGGACAATCAACCTCGCAAGAGGAGGTAAGGTAGGCATCATTACTATGCAGGGATTTTGGAGTTGTTAGAAAATCTGAAGAGGAATGCGGATTTGTGAAGTTTGTTGCTTGGTGAAGTGGGATGTTGTTCGGGAGGTGAAGAGCAGAGCACGCAAGGTGAAGGCAGATTTTAGCGCACAGTGGGTGCCAACGCAGAGGAAACGAGAGGAAACGAGAGGAAATTGTGTGCAGTCATTTCAGACATGTATTTGAGACAGTGTATCTACCAGGCCTACTGAGTGGCACATCCCGTATTATCCCATATTCGCTTCATCCCATTGTCTTCATGCCATTTAACCTGACATCGCACCAGGTACTTGCCAATCCAGCTATACCATTCGTCGGCCTGTCATGGTGAGAGCTATCTATCGAATTACTTGGCCATTTCCTTAACCATGCCCTCGTCCATGAGAAAGTCGGCACACGAGATTGACTTGAATCCGTGCCTTCTAACTTGCTCCAGAGCCCACTCGATGTCCATTCGAATCTCCGTCTCCCATCCCACGGTCAGATCCCATTCTTCGTCTCGTCCTAGTCGCAATAGGAATCCCATAAGCCTCCTCAGAGGGTGGTCTGCTGGGGCGACTGCGTATATGTTGGCTAAGATCTTCTTCTCAACGTCGAATGGACGAGGGACGGTGAATAGTGCAGAGGGCTTGGTGTGTCGGTCAAGAAGAATTCGGACAACGATGTTGTGTAGCCTCGGCATATGGAGCAATATAGTGACAATGGCGATCTTGCAGAGAGCAGGGCTTGGATAGAAGTGTAGGTCGACAAGGTCGCGGTGATATACCCACTGGACTATTGTGCCTAGCGTCTCTGAATTTGTGTCGATGAAGTAGCACTTCTCTTTTGGGTGGGAGAGCATGTAGTTTCGGAAATGTGCTGAGTGGTTGGCGAGGAGCAGCTTGTGAACAATATAGACGTCCCCTTGCTGGAAAGGTTCGTTAGGGTTGCACTGAATAAGAATTGTACCGAGCGATTTGACGATGTCATTCCTAATATCGGGAGGGTTGACAATGTTTATTCCGGAGTTCTCCATGACGTCGAGCTCGGAATCGATCTTCTTGAGAATAGCATTCAAAGCCGAAACTTGGAATTTGTTCCCCATGAACAGTGGACCGCTGCCGTCCGTATCCTCTTGTGAGGGCGCCAAATCATCCTCGTGCGCTCCCAATGCCCGTTTCGATGTTTTTGTTTGAACCTTAGGCACCGCCATATTGGTTGATTCTCGCGGTTGAGATGTATTGCCGGCTTCATCCCGTCCCTCTCTCATTCGCTTCAGCAACTCACTCCTGCCAACGGCAGTGCATAAGTCCAGTCCTTGATCTTTTAGCACAGCTTTGTACTGGTTGATGAATTGGACATCATAAGGTCCGAGGGCTCCATGACCAGGTTCAGAAATAGCCTCCGCTATGATACGAGCTTGGAATGCCGCGGGGTCATCATCCATCGTGAGTTGTGGGTTTGCATCGCGGACACTCCGGAGGCTGAATTTGGGTTTTGGACAAGGGGTATCAGACATATTTGGAGTATCGATGTTGACAAGTTCGAGCTGAAACCCTAGGGTTGACCTTGATTGAGGAAGTGAGCGCCTGTCGAGGATCTTTTTCTTGGAGGTGGTTGGGGGAAGGGGAAGGGGAGAGGGGTGATGAAATGTTTGGAGAAAGTGTTCTAAATAAACAGAGTGACAGTACGTGACGACATTTTACGGCTCTGTGAAAGCATTTGGAGTCGTGAAATTGTGTCGTGGTGAATCTGTCCCGTGCAAGCCCCAAACGAACTTGGCTCCACAACACGTTTGCCTTGAGACATATTGTCTACAACAAGAAGAAAATGAACCAGAAATTTGTACTTAATAGACAGGATACAGAACGCTCCGTTAGCAAAGCAACAGCGGAAGGCAGTGTATGCAGAATATCTGATTTTAAGCGCGTCCCGAAGTGGTATTGCTGAAGCTTTAGGATTGTGTGTTCAGACAGGTTTTGATGCGACCTTTTCACGTCCTCGTAAATGATCAGTGGTGTGGAATTTTGATTAGTGCCTCATTTCCGTCTCTGGACTTTGGAGTGAATTTCGGTGTGTTGTAAGGTTGTCAAGTTGTACACAAGGCTGAGGAACCCTAGGCCTTGTGGACGTGCACGACCCCCTGTGCGGATCCTAGTGTGGGCCAGGATTCCGCCCCATCGGAACCTAGCGTAGGAATCTGCGTCACCACTTCGTTCGATTCATAACCCTTGTAGCTCCGAAGCTCTCCCCAACTTCAGTCCCATTTCATGAGCTCGGAATATGCGGGTAGGATAATCTGATCCCATTTCTTCACCTCCACCCAGTAATATGCCACCTGTCCTCCCCCGAAAGCGCCTTCGTTCCGAATCTCCGCCATCCGAACAGTCCTCGAAACGCCCGGTGCGCAATCCACCAGCTCGCCGTCGCGGTAAAGAATCCATATTCCACGCGCTCGATACGCCCCCATCAGTTTCTCGGTCGCTATCTGAGACAAAGGCATTCCTAGAGCAGGAAGATGATGAGAGCGAGCTCAGCGACCCTGAAAGCAGCGAGGATGACTTTGAAGATGTCACGATTGACGGTACAACGGATGCAACAAGCTCCAAAGCAAAAGGGAGGAAAGTCTTGAGCTCTGAAAGCGGTGGAGATAGTGATGAAGAGGATTGGGAGGATGCTCTAGGCTCACAGCAGCGTTCACGGCACGCTGACGAGCCTGCTCCGGTCATTTCAGGCGATATTGAGCTGACACTATCTTCTACTGCCGGTCCTACCGCTTTCTCCTCTCAACCAGATGGAAAAAAGGGGCCCTCCAAAATTCAACGGCATATACGCAATGTCACTCATTGCATGCATGTCCAGTTTCTCATGTTTCATAACCTCATCCGCAATTCGTGGATCCAGGACAAGCGAGTACAGAAGTTGTTGGTGGAGAACTTGACTACCGGATGTTGGAGAGAAATGGATCGCTATTGGAGGAATGCGGGTATAACTAATGGGCCCTCAAGGGTTGTGAAGGGAGCATGGTCTAAGAAGAAATCTAATGCCCTCGAGAGTCCGTCGAAGTGGAAAGACTCTGGAAAAACTGGAGTTAAGGTATATACAGTATCCGACCACATGGGAAATATGGCTTCGCCGTCGAAAGGCAAATTAAAAGATACTCGTAGTAGCGACAGAAGTCAACGCGACTGGGGTTCGACCTCTGATCGTCTAGAACCGGATACCCCAAACTTGTCAGCAGGCGATCCATTACTTCGACTATTGAAGTATCTTTCGGCGTACTGGAAGTCCAAATTTAAGACCACAGCACCTAGCCTTCGGAAACGCGGGTATCTCTCTCCGTCAACCCTTGAAGCAGAAATTGGTGCCTGGAGGGAGGATCCTTCTGACGCCGACACGTTTGGCGAACGTGTTGCCAACATAGATGAGTTCATCAACTTAGCGAGAAGATGTGAGGGGAGCCGGGACGTTGGAGAGCAACTTTTCGTAGCTTTGCTACGAGGCTTGGGTATTGAAGCTCGCATGGTCGCAAGCCTTCAGCCCGTGGGCTTTGGGTGGAGCCAGGGCGAAGAAGGCAAGGCGAAGGATCTGGAGAAACTTCAACGCAAATCTAAAGCCCGAACTGGAACTGGAATCAGTCTAACTAGCCCCTCGCAATTAAAGAGAGCCCCGGACGCAGCTGATGGCACTCATGATGCCCCAATCAATTTGTTGGACGAGGATTCAAGTGATCTTAGTAGTGTGCTCTCCCTATCCTCCGGATCTGATACTGAGATCGTACCTCTCAAGAAAGTACCAAAGGCTCGGAAAAGTGATGAGCTACCTTATCCTACATACTGGACGGAAGTCATATCGCATCTAACTCACACCCCGGTCATAGTTTCCCCCTTACCGCGACCTGTTATTGCAACATCGTCCACACCAGACACCCTAATCAACTTCTACTGCAGAGGCGCTGCATCAGATAAATCAAAGCAAGTCTTTGCCTATCTTATCGCATACTCCTCTGACGGCACAGCCAAGGATGTTACAACGCGCTACCTTCCAAAGCATCAGTGGCCAGGAAGGACAAAAGGGTTCCGTGTTCCAATCGAGAAGGTCCCAATTCACAACAAGCATGGTAAGGTCAAGAAATGGGAAGAATGGGATTGGTTCAAGTCCGTGTTGCGGCCTTACGCTCGTGATCACAGAGCAAGGCAGCCTTGGGACGAGATTGAGGATGAGGGAGATCTCGTGCCAAAGAAACCTGAAAAGCCAAAAGCCATGGGGGAAGAAGGCGGAAAAGAAACATTGCAAGGATACAAGGACTCTGCCGAGTATGTGCTGGAGCGGCATCTTAGGCGCGAAGAAGCGCTCAAACCAGCAGCAAACATTGTACGATACTTTAAGACCGGAAAAGGAAGCAACGAGAAAAATGAGCCTGTGTATCGGCGTAAAGATGTTGTCACCTGCAAGACGGTGGAGTCGTGGCATAAGGAAGGTCGAGCGGTTAAAGAAGGCGAGCAGCCACTCAAGTACGTGCCAATGCGCGCAGTTACTGTTACAAGAAAACGAGAGATTGAGGAACGTGAAAGAGAAGAAGGCGAAAAGGTTAAGCAGGGCTTGTACTCGAAAGCGCAAACGGACTGGATCATTCCGGACCCAATCCAGGATGGAAAGATACCAAGAAATGCTTTTGGTAATATAGATGTTTACGTTCCTACGATGATACCCAAAGGGGCCATTCATATTCCACTTAAGGGCACGGCGAGAGTGTGCAAGCGCTTAGGGATTGATTTTGCAGAAGCCTGCACGGGCTTTGAGTTTGGCAAACAGCGTGCCGTGCCTGTTTTGACAGGTGTGGTTGTCGCGGCGGAAAATGAGGATCTGGTCATTGATGCTTGGGAAATTGATGAAGCCGAGAAAGCTAGAAAGGAGCAGGACAAAAGAGAAAAGCTGATTCTTGGACTCTGGAAGAAATTTTTCGTTGGATTGCGCATTGTTGAGCGTATGAAGAAGGAATATGGCGATGACGTCGAGCTTCCCAGCGACCGTGCTACTAATTCGACTGGAGCCGCGAAAAAGTCTGAGTGGGAGACCTTCAATGATCAGAAGGATTTCGAGGGTGGTTTTCTACGTGATGAGCCTCATCCAACTGACCAATTTGCCGGTGGATTCATGAGAGACGAAGGGAATGATGAAAGCCCACATTTATATGAAGATACGGCAGGCGGCTTTCTCCCCTCAAGCCAAGAAGATACACGTCGCCCGAATGTCGAGCTTACGATAGATCATGGCGATCGGGAAGAGCCGGGTCAATCTGGCACAGTGGCAGCAGACTCGTACAAAACACCCATCTCCCTTCACTCTGCGCTGAAAAATACCGACTTCGAGGGCGCCAGCAGCGAAAAGGCTGCGGACGAAGAGTATTCTGATGAGGCTGAAGCAATACCACACACCACGCAGCGTACACGCGGAAAACCCAAGCCCTCTCGTGGTCGCACCGCTGTGCGTGCCCATGCTCGCGGACGTAAACGTACTTCTACATCTCAGCGAAAAATCATTCGAAGCAGTGGTGACGAAGAATCTGCACTATCATCCCTATCTTCCTCCCCAGCTTCCGAGCCCGAATCCTCTCATGAGGATGAGGACTCCGAGCCTCTAACCTCGCCCAAGGCGAAACACAAAGTGCTAGCAACGCCTCCTTCTACCAGAACTATGCCCAGGCGCCAAGCAGCGCGAAACAGCGATGCAAAAGTCAAAAGCCATTTCTTCGAACATGGAAGCGATGAAGAGACGGACCTGTCACCAGTGAAGAAGGAAACTGGAAGAGGAAGGGGCCGTGGGCGAGGCCGAGGCAGTGCTGCAACACGCAGAAAGACTAGAGGATAATCCATAGGTCTGTATTATGCATGTTGGTGCATTAGGTAGTGATTACTCGTTACACAAGTAGAGTATAGACCATGATTGGTAGAATATGCGACGCTGTCGGCGTACTTCTAGGCGCGTCTCCGAGTAAACAATACCTCAGGCCTCCTTCTCTTATCAAGACATACTTTCCATGTCCCTTTTCTGAAGCCTTATTTCTCCATTGTTCTGGAAACGACATCTGGTTTATACGCGCAGAGTATTGTTCATTGGCGGTGTACAATACGGTTTGTAATTCTTTTGGACTCGCTCCTTGCAGGTTGGTGAGTGCGGCCGTATCTGGTCTTGACCCAGACCCAGAAGAACTAATAATACGGCTTAAAGCAGATATAATTTATCGAACTCGAATATGAACAACTGCCCTGAGGACTACGAAGATGCTAAGTCAGTATTCACGGGTTGCACTTATTATGCTTCGCAGTCCACACCTTCAGGGCGAGACATTGAATGCTCCCAGCCGACGGAGTAAGCATTGATATCTCTCACAAGAACTGTGACAGTTAATGAAACCATAGTATACCGGATAGTGAATATATGAGTATCCTTCGGAAATTGAAGATTAATCCTGTATCGCCGAAAGCTGAAAACGACTGGTCGGGCCGTGGTCAGCACACAGAATATCGGAGTAGCGAGATGGAGATCGTCAATGCTATCCTCAAGCCAGGTTGGCCAATTGCCTATACAAGCAGGGCTGTTGTTCATGTTGTTACATGGAGGCGGTTCCAACTTGCTCGTAAGACCGTATCTTGCGACGAACATTTCACAAAGCGCATGGCTCTCGAAGAAGTTGTTCAACTTACTCGAATAAGACTCTTCCATGTAATTTGCATATTTGGCAGTTACTGTATCGAGAAAGAGCTCTCCATACTTCTCTATCCATTAGCCGAATATAACCTTGAGGAATTTCTGAAGGGATCCAGTATTGTGGGTTTGGAACTGGATGATTATTACGAGAGGTGCTTCAATCTCTACATTCCACAAATGTTTGGCGGGCGCTGTCAATTACATACATGAAATGATCACGAAGCACATGGACATCAAACCACGGAATATTCTAGTTCGAAATGTCCATGGCTCCAGCAAGGGCTTCAATACCTTCTACAAAGTTTATCTAGCAGACTTCGGAATAGCGCGATCCTACGTTTCCCTGGCCGCATCCGAGACTGAAGGACCAACGTCGTACACTAAAGCATACGCGGCACCCGAGGTTGTCAATGGACAACCGAGAGGGCTTTCGGCAGACATATTCTCCCTAGGGTGTGTTTTCACTGAAATGGGT
This sequence comes from Nigrograna mackinnonii, assembly GCA_001007845.1. Taxonomy (NCBI): domain Eukaryota; kingdom Fungi; phylum Ascomycota; class Dothideomycetes; order Pleosporales; family Nigrogranaceae; genus Nigrograna; species Nigrograna mackinnonii. The sequence goes on along the minus strand of JGVQ01000270.1, from coordinate 23,929 downwards.
GTGGCTACTGGTAGAGTAAAGTTTCTTGAGGATGCGTTACGGGATTCTGAATCAGTGGAAGGCAGACCAGACCCGACAGAGAAGCTGCGAGAGTTCATTGGCTATTGCAAACGCTCATCATACCAGGAGAATATTGAGTCGCTCCAGTGTCTCATCCGAGAATTCAAAGATTCTCAGGGGGGCTGCTTATCGGGCACCGAACCCTCTAATATGGACGGTGAAGTAGCATGCGAGATGATCGAAGGAGACCCGATCAAGAGGCTTAGCGCGGCTGACTTGTGTCGATATTGGGAACTGAACACACCTTGTTGCGAACAGAGTTCTGATCCGTTCGACGACATTTTATAGAAAGCCAAGGTTGGATGAATATTACGAAGAATATAGATCTTTGATCCATTTTGTTATTACGTTGGTTGACACATTGGTGATGCGTGCAGTGTCCATTCACCAGCAACTATGAGACATGATCAGTTCAGTGATTTCGGATTGTAGCGGCTCGTAATAAGACCTCGAGGCGTAGACTAAGGGCTTTCGTCCTTCCTATCAATCATCGTTGCCACTCGTAGTCGTGCTGACAATAGCTTTAAATTACCCACACCCTATATACGAACAATTCTGTCCACAAAACAAAGCACCAAATAAATCCCTGCCACACCACCCAAGAACCATTCCCGAACAAAGCTAATTGGAGTCACCTGACCCCCCAGCAAAATAAAACCGACAAAACCCATGGCCGTATTCGTACATCTGCGCCTCGCTTTTTCCTTTCCCCTTCGCGTGATATCCTCAAGTAGCAGCGCATAAAGGACAAAGAATATCCAAGTGAGTATCATAGATAGCGGGACCCACGATAAGATGTTTGGCTGTGGGATCAAGATGTTGACGATTTCGTCTTCGGAGAAGGCGAATAGGATTAGGTAGGTTAATGTGACGCCTATTATGTCTAGGAGGACGAAGATGATTATGGTGTGGAAGAATGTGGATTGAGTGTAGAAGTTGCGGTTTGGATGGTCGTTGTAGTCGGTTTGTGTGTCTGAGCATTCGAGTGTTTGGAGTCGGTGTGTTGGTAATTGGGGTTGGGGTTCTTCTGGGCTGGTAGGGGATGGCTGGTCGGGTTTTGGATCGTGAGATTGTTGTGTTGGTTTGGATTTGGCTATCGTCGGTTAGCAATTCGGTCCAGGGGAAATCCAAATATAGACTACTTACTCGGATAGAAGAACTCAGCAACTTGTAAGAAAGGTGCTAAAAGAAGTACAACCGGAACCACTTGGCCGAATGACCAGTGCCCGTTACCCTCATTGCCCAATTGCAGAATCTCAATGAGTCGAATAAAGCCCCAGACAAAACTAGTAATGAGCCACCAGACCTAGAAACCATCAGTATCAAAGAAACCCTCTGCATCCACAATCCCACAGTTCATAGATCTCGTACTCACCTCAACGAACATAGAAGCCCAAGCATCAGGCACAACCCTCGCGACCAAGAAGGCCGCCAAAAACGGTCTATACACCAACCTCCTCTTCAAACTCTCTACTCTCCCTTCATCCGCCTCCAACCTACAAACCCCAAACAACCACACCAACCCCCTCCTCAACCTCCCACTAACCCACTCTCTCGCAACCCCAACAACCCCCACACAAAGCCCCTCATACAACCTAACAACCCTAATCACATACCCAATCCCCAACAACAGCACAGAAATCACCATCGTGACAAACGTCAAATCATTCCCTCCATCCTGATCCGGCCCTTTCCGGTAGAAATAACACAATGCCTGATCCGCGGGTGTAGGACGCGACATATACTCCGTCCTACCGGTCGCCCAGCCACGGAATCTGTAGTATCCTGTTGGGATTAGACCGATGATGAGCATGATCAGCATAATACCCATGAGCGAGATGCGCCATAGGCGTTCGAAGGGGTGGGAGGAGAAGTAGTGTCGTAGGAAGGTGAGCGAGGTGAGGTGTGTTAGGTTTGAGAAGTAGGCTAGTTGGAGGAGGACTTGGAGGTGGTAGGCTGATAGGCCGTAGCGGAGTTGGGCGTAGCCTGATGCGAGGATTGAGAGGGAGGTTAGGAGTTGTAGGTCGGAGGTTGAGCGGATGCACTGCGGGGTCTTGGTTTAGTGTTTTGTTGGTTTGGGAGAGGGGGAGGTGGAGAAGGAGAACATACTTTTGTTAGTATTTCTTGTAGGCGTGGACTCCGTGGTGTGGGTTTTCCATCTCCTGGTTTTCGAAACCGTTTTGTGATCGCTTGACGTGTCTTGTATATGAAAAGATCAAACGGATTGATCTTCCTCCTAACCCTCTTACTAATACCATCACGCTCCTCCTCCTCTTCCCCATCTCCATCTCCTTCTTTCCAAAAAGGATCCTCCCTAGGATCAAACGCCAAAAAATAATAACACGTTATTATAATCAGCACAAACCCGGCAGTCCCCACATAACCAATAACAACCTTGTGTATCATAAGTAAACATTCTCCTTTAAAAAAACATGTAGTTTGTAAACCAGGGGACTTACGCCGATGCCAGAGATATCCGGATTGGGATCAATATCCTTTCTCATCTCTGCATTACAATCGACTTGTTCCATCGTGAGTCGTAAATTCGTAGTCTTGGATGACTACGAGTATGGGATCGGGAGAATGGCGTCGCGAATCATATAGCCTTACGAAAACCGGGATTTCACAAGGAAAATTCGCGGTTGTAGTATAAATTCGAAAACCCGAAATCCAAATGCGAGATAAAGAGGCTAAAGGCGTGGATTACAAAAATTCAAGGACGAAATTCGCGCTTAAAGTCCAAAATGGAAAGTCCAAAACGCAAATGCGAAATAACGCAACGAGAGGCGGCGAGTTACAAAAAGGCAAACAAGGCAAAAAGCAACATCTCAGATCAAAGTGCAACGAGGTTGCGTATATAGTTACATTCACAGAGGGCCACCATCATCACCACAAGTTCAGCTCAAGACCTTGGAGGCAGCCTGTTGGCTGTCGTGCAGTCTTGCCTGACTTGGCATAGAGGAACTGCGGCTGGAAGACTGAGAGTCCTTGGCCCGCATACATGTTGATCAATGAGGCTGAGGCGTTCGCCACGCAAGCATGCACTTGGATAACCCTTGATTGTGGAGGCGTATGAGAGACGTGTTCTCAAAGGTTCGTTCTGAACTCTCAAACTATCTTCGTTAAGAGACCTTGTAAACCGTAAATATGACTATACTCTCTCCTTACCTAGAAATGTAACTTCACAACATTCTATGAAACGTCTCTCTGCCTGCTTTCAAAAACCGCAATACCGCAGTCAAACAAGCACTGACGTTCGTAGTTCGTAAGGCCTCCCATTCTGAGAACTACAGCGCACTATGGTAACCAATCAGAACCGCAGGTGCGGCTTGCTTGGCATCATCCCCAAGATCAGATCCGATCCTCAACTGTGGCGGTACATTTTCCTGGATGGTGTGTCGTGCAGACGGATAGATTGGGGCCCGTTCTGCAAGGACGGTGAATGACCAGGTTGACATGAGGCTGTGCTCAGCCTTGTCTGCTTGGTAGGGCGATTCCGTGACCATTTCAAATGACACCATCGAACTTTTTAGATGACGACTGCATTTATATGTTCAAGATTTCAAATTGCCAATAAGACTTTTCATGATTTAAAATGTTCTATCCAATCCTATCCTACCAGAAAATGCCGTTAGGTCTTGCTTTCCAAGACAAATGAACCAAAATGAGTCGCTCGCTTCGCCCAATCCCGTAGTCCTCCAGAGAATCTTACAATCATGCTGGCATGTCCATCTCGAGTATAATCGAGACTGAAAAAGGTTGAAAAGTCTGAGTTAAAAGGGTATATAATGGTGTTAATACTGATACTAGTGAATCCCCAGATGAGTGGGTGTCGTGTAGAAAAACAATTCTTTTAGGTTAATTGAGATACAGAAAGCTAGAGCTTCCCTCCAATTTGTGTAGTTTCATTGGTATGGAGTTCGGAGTTGTAATCAAGCGGCTTCAGCTCGGGCGACCTCTCGGGAACGCCTTGTTGCTCTGAACTTGCTTGTACAATTGCCTCGTTTTTTGTTGGTGTTATTGTTGGTGGTGGTGACGCATCCACGACCTGTGGCACTCCATGATGGAATTCCGGTATTGTGAGGCTTGGTGGCCGTATTGTGGTGTTGCTGACTTTCTCCTCGAGTGCTTTCTGCCTTGCTTCTTCCTCCGACACTCTTGTGTCCATTCCGGACTGTGTCACAGTTGCTGGGATTACGATTGCATTCGGGTCGCTGACAGCCGATGGGTGTACGACAAGATCGTTTCCTCTAATGCCTTCGCCAATTAGTGTTCCATCTTTCTCATCCCATAACCTCTCTTCAATTCTGCGTTCCTCTCGTGCAAGCTTGAGATCTACCATGTTCATCTGGATCGACTGGCGTATACGTTCGGATTCATAAGACACCCGTTCTTCAATGGGTTCTTCGAAACCCGAGTCTTGATGTACAGGGCGACCGAAACGTTCGGCGAATGAAAACCCCGTCCCAACCCGGCTTGGAGCGGCGCTGCTTGTGATAGAAGAATCCATGGCGATTTCGTTTTCTAGATCTGTCAAAGCAATCGTCCGTTTGGCATCGTCCTCTTGGCTCAGCTGATGCACGCGATCGCTAAAAGAAGCTTTGGTCGACATGTTCCTTCGGTGTCCTAATTCCTTCTCTGCTTCGCAAGAGGAGGCTTGTTGTGGCTGACTGGACGGAAGGTCGGCAACAACGGAGAGGTTGAGTGGCGTATCGTCGCTAGTCTTGCTGCCGATGAGAGAGTTTTCGAGTTCGCCGGGTGGCGTTGTAATGCACACATCCTTTGGTTCTTGGGTAGCGAAATCGTGCGCATCAATCTCAAGCCCTGCTCGCTGGACTAGTTTCGTATCGCCATCAACGTAGACTTGCTCCCAGCGGGTTTCCCGACTAGCTGGAAGACTTGCAGGTTCGTTCTCAAGCTCGCTATCGTCCAAAGACATGATGGAATGTGGTCCAGGATACGGGGAATAGTCTGGTCGTCGGTTGCGACTATTGTTGCGTAGGCCTGGTGAGCGCCCTCGGGCAGCAGCGGGTACAACGAAGGAGTCATTTGATCCAATGTATTCGGTCGATGGCATATTTACGTTCGAGAAAGACGATTGCGAGCGTTGGTGTCGGTGTTGGGATATGTCTTCGAGATCAACAGCCGTAGCAGGGTCAATGTATTCTTTGTGTAAACGATGGGTTGGAACGCTCTGGCGCGATTCAGCAGCATTCTTTGGCTGGTCAGTGACGCGAGTCGGGAATCTTGCAACAAGATCTCTTGCAGATGGTCGACCTCGAGGCGACTCCGAGAGACAAGCTGCTACAATATCGCGGAAGTATTGGGGGATAGTCGAACTGGGTCCGAAAGTCTGCACCAGTGGCCGTTCCTGTCGCTCCGGTTCATCCTGCTGCTCCGCGATGGCCCATAAGACCATACCGAGCTGGAACAGATCCGATTTTACTCCAATGTAGATGGAAATTCGTTGGCCAGATTCGATAAGTTTAGCTAATTCCGGAGGTTCCCAGCCTACGGGGCATCCGCGTCGATTGATGTCGATGATCTTAGCGTCGTCATTGTGATCAATCACAATATTTGACAAGGTAAAGTCACCCTGGACAAAACCAGCCTCGTGGATCTCGGAGAGACCCTCTACAATCTGCTTCGCCCATTTTTCACGCCGTTCCCATTGCATCTGATCAGAGTTCTTGTAATCGTAAATCAGGTCCACCAACGCTCCCTGATCAGCATAGCTGATGATTAGACCTTTGATCAGCTCATTTTTCTCATCCACAATAATACCTTCAAACCGAATGACTGATCTTGAATCTTGCAGGCTGCACAGGGCGTTTATTTCGTAGAGAAACTCCTCCACTGCATCTGGCCCAGGGATCTCTTTCTTGATATAGGCCCGATTGTTCACAGATACTTTGTATACAAAGCCTGAAATATGAGAGTCGAAACTGACAGCACTCTCCGTGAACCTTTTGCAGGGCAGATGTTCTACAGCGGAGATCGATGGGTAAGGAATGATCTCATTTACGTCTTCGGTGACGTGAACATGAAGGCGGCCGTCTGCAGTCTGGAGCTTCAAATTAGTGACCGTATCGTAGAACTGGATGTCTGGCAGAGAGTCGCGAATTGCCTCATAGATCCTAGCACTCTTATCTCGTTGATAATGCAAACTCTTAAGGTCAGCTTCAAGTGAGTCAGGCGAAAGCTCCCGATAGTCACACGACACTGTGACTCTTCGCCACTTGTTCGGCTCCTCCGCATACGTGATGAAAAACTTTTCACGATCAGACATGTCACGGAAGTGCATGCTAAGGTTCAGAATCCATTTAGCTTCCAGCTCTTCTTGTAGCATAATTTCATCAATATCGGACGCGGATCGCTGTGAGCCTCTCTCATAGTACGAGTCTCCAGCTGCTGAAAGAGGCGGCGGCTCGCCTGCGGACAGATAGTCTATGCTCTCTTCCATGCCATAATCGACCTGCCTCGCTCCGGCAGGTATGTTCGAATCTGGCGCGCCACCAATTGTGGGCGGGGGCTCCTTTTGAATGTCGCTGTTGTGGGGGCTGAGTACGTCGGGTGCGGACATGGAAGGTATTGATATGGGTGGTGGCGAAAGTGTCCGCTTGAGGGCGACGTGTGATCGCCTCCAATCCGCCGACGAAGCTCTTCTCTGCTCCCCATCGGCGTGCGCGTCTGGGGGCACCGCAAGCAACCTTTCCCTCTTTTCAGAATTCATCCTCTTGAAAGTTAGGGGTCTCGGCAGTCCCGGAACGACCTTCCTACTGCTCCTCCTGCCCATGAGCCCTGAGGGTCGCGAGTGATGCTCGCCGCTTGAGTGAGGCCTGCCATTCTCCTTGTCATCTTCGTCTGTCTGCGCATCCAGCTTTCCTGGCGGCGGCTCCTCATCCTCCCTCCGTAACCAGCTGCCAATCTTCTTCAGCGGATCCCACATACTCCTGTGCTCGTTTGCATCTGTCCTTGCCCGTTGCCTACTCCTCGAACGCGACGACTCTGCCGAGTCTGGGACCAACAGGTTTGGCATGTTTGGGGATCAATTTGTACGTAGCACCTCACCGCAAAGATGCGGCGCCGGTGCGGGAGTCAGCTCAGCAGGAATCCCCCGGCTTTATCTCCAGGCGTTAGCCCTCAGGCTGGAGGGATGGTGCGGAGAAGTGTGAAAAAGCAAGCCGTGTGCAGCCTCTGTGATTGCTGTGCAGCTCTGATAGACGGGAGGATCCTGGGATGTGGAAGGTTATCGATGCGCCGAGTTCATGCCGTGTCGAGAATGTGTGTAACGCGGGCTCCATCTAGTACATGTCTTGTATTCCGAATGCGTCGGCGGACCTATGTGTGTGACTGAAGGGGGAGTCTTGCAAGTTTTGTGTCTCTCTCGGTCCGGGACGTGGTCTGTGTTGGTCGAACTGGTTGAGTCTAATTATGTTGACGCCCAAGCGACGTGTTGGCGCCTGGCGAAACCCAACGGAAGATGAGATGGCGATGGGAGGAAGCGGTTCCGAGCAAGTGAGGCTCAACGGGGCGCGCGCGGGAAGGCTGAAGAAGAGGTCGGGCTGGGAGGAGGAGGCTTCTCGGGAGGACGGGCTGGGAGGAGGGGGTGGGTGAAGGAGGAGGAGGAGAAGAGGTTGAGGTCGGGGCCGGGTGCAGCAGGCGCAGGTGTGCAGGCGTGTGTGTGTGCAGGGAGGGAAAAAGGGAACTTGTTGCTGGACGAGATGTCCGCCGAGTAAGATGCCAGTGAGGCTGGGGCCAAAGAAGCCAATCAGGAGACGCGACTGCCGCCCAACGCGGCCACACGAGGTCCCGGCTTAGCAAGCTTAGAGAGAAGCAATCAATTGTCCTGTAGAGATTGTGCGAGAGGCGAGAAGGTGAGAGGCTGAAGAAGGGCACAGCCAATACAAGGATTCGGGAGTACAGGCAAGCGTTGTGAGGGTACAGGCCTGAGCACAGCGCCGAGCACACACACAAGGGTGGTGAGTGTACGAGTATTGCGTACGTATGTATGTACCGCGAAAGATGGAAAGGAAAGAAAAGAAAAATTGAGGAGAGGGCAAGAAGGAAGATTCTTCTTTGCTTTGCTGGGAGTAGACCCTCGAGTAAGAGTCACGGCTTGCTCCAGCCATCGGCCCCAACCATCCCTCCCCTCCTTCTCTCTCTCTCTCTCTCTCTCTCTCTCCCTGCTAACTATGGCCCTTGTCCCTTTTCTCTCCCTCCTGTCGTCCATTTTTGCTTGCTTCAGCCGGCTGCCTTGGATGCGTAGTGCGCGCGCGGGTGCGTGTGCGTGTGCGCATATCTCCCCAACGAAGCGGTCAAGCTCCAACTACCACGCAGCACCAGCAGTAACGCACCGACGGCAATGGGGCAGCATTGGACTGCTGGACTGCGTGACTGCATGGGGTGAATGGCACCGTCGGCCCTGCAGTCTCGGTCACAAACTCACCCACTCACCCACTCACCCAGTCGTGCCAGTCATGGTCTCGCCCAGGACGGGCAGTAATCAGAGCCCACGCAGCGCAACGCAGTGCAGCGCAGCGCAGAGCCAGATACAGGCCCGATTGGATTACTCTACGGGTGTGGCAGCCACTCTACCGTGCAACGTCGCACAAATCTCCCAGTCTCTTTTTTTGTTTTCTTTTTACCATCCCCGCGATATTCGCCGTTGAACCAGACCAGACGAGACGAGATGAGACGAGAACGAGGGGGACGGCACGGAATATGCGGTACGTAACTACATACATGGACCTCTTCTACCAAGTAATCTCTTTTTCGTTATTTTTGTATTCTGCCTTTCCCCTCAACACCATGCCCCTTGATCCCCCCCTACCCCGCTGGTTATTGAAACCTCCCCCTAATCCGACAACGGCCTGAGACATGCCACTAGGCCCTCCTCTACAGCCTCTACATTAGCCTGCCATGGCCCTCCGAGGGAGAGCAACGGCAGTAGCAACAGCAACAGCAACAGAAGCAACAGCAGCAAGCACCAGGAAGAGGATGCACCTCTTGCCCGCAGCACCAAGAGCCAAGGGGGTAGATACATTCGGCCATGTACAGGACAGGGTGCCGGTGCGGTGTGGTGCAGTAATACAAACTCCCCCGTCGAAGCAACTACTCCCGTGCAAATAGAGGGCCGTCCATACATTGACCGGCCCCGCTTTCTCTGCCAGAATTAACTTAACTCTCACCGTTGACCGTCTGCGGCCCTCTCAATCGGAACCCTTGGAGTTGTCCTGCTCTGGGCAAGCTGCATGCACTAACGTGACTCGTCCTGTCCCTCCGGTGCCGCTGCTGCAGCCGTGTCTGCGATGGGCATGAAGGTCCAAGTCCCTCGCACTCAATCGCGGTTTCGAATACTGCACGAGTGTGCAAAATGTACTTTTGTAACCCCACCGCTGCCCGCCATCTTCTGGATCCGCGCAAGGAGGTGGGGTCCATTGTCAATGGTCATTTTACAATTGCCAGCCGTATCTGGTTACGGTTGGTCGTTGCACGGCACAAACTCTAACGCTGGATTAGACTACCCAAGTCGGTGTATACACCCAATGGTCCCTTTGGTTGTAGCTTGGAGTAAGGGAAAGATAAATACTCCTGGCGTGCCTCAGGCATCTAATCATCTGGCAAAAAAAAAAAAAAGCCAAAGCCGAAACCCCCACATTCTACACCAATTGTTCGCTCCACTTCAAAGACTCGAGAATGATGTCGGCGTGCGCCAGCCTTCCACCTTTCCCTCCCTAAACATCACAAACAGCCTCCACACACGTATCCACAGTCCCATCACTGCCCGAAGAGTGAAGCTGTCATTTCTTCAAACTTTCAGCCCTCGACAAAGGCTTGCACGATTCGCTCTCCGAAAAAGCCCACTTCCCGCATTCTTCGAATGCGCTGGCAAACTGCCTTCCATGCGTCATCCCTCGTTGACACGTCAATACCATAATTCATGCGCCGCATAGCCCTCCACCAATCGCTCGTCCTCCATAACCCCTATCGTCACTATGCTATATGTCTTTTTTCGTCTTCAGGCCTGAATACCGGCTGCTTTTGACCGGTGTCGGCTGCAATCTAGACGAAGACGAGTGTCATCACGACGCAATCAATTGCTCATCCTGTCCGCTTTGCAGCGTTGGCAATTGACCACGATGGACCGAACCATTCCTACGCGCCACTAACCTACGCGGCGCAGCCATTCATCCTCCTTTCTTTTCCTTCATTCCACCCATCCATAGCGACTGCAAACTCTACTGCAACTCTACTGCACGGCGTATCCGCATCCACGGCCCACGCGCATATATGGCCTCATCTGTCATTCGCATTCTTGGCCCACTTGAGCAGTCAGATCCAGTCCCGGACTAAGCCTCGCGCTCGCCCCAGTTCTAGTTCGCAGCTTACTTCATGGGAGATGCTTACATGGCATCCAAGGGTGTTCTACCCATGTGGGCTTGGTGGGCTATCTTATCCCATCATATCCTACATGGCACCACAACCCTACGATTACCCCGCTGACCACCAAATTCCACACCTATAACCAATCCAGCTCCCCAATCCCACCGTCGTACAAAAACATGACATGTACGGGGAGCATACCGCGGTAAACGTGCTGGCGGCGCAGTATCACCCTCGGTCAAACTCCCGCCTTGTTATACGGAGCACCCGTTGTCATCATCAAACGCGCTCTTACTTCACTTTGCATCCTTTCCAGGTTCTCAAGAAATTGCAGAAACGCAAACAAGATCCAATCCGAGTACTGCAGACTAACCCGACATCTCTATACCAATCATCTAAACCGGAGCCCTAAACGCCACCCCACCAATACATTCCATCCCGCACTGAAAACTCTCCTTGCATGTATCGAATCTCGGATTGGATCGTGGCTGCATGATACCTCACCTCTACATCACCATCAACTGAACCTTTTTCCCAGCTGGCCCCAGCCACTGCAATCCCTCCACAACACGCCCTTTGCCCTCTCTGCCCCAAAACATCTCCAATCCCAATGCCCAATCTCCATACCAATCGTTCCGTTCAGCTACTCCCCCAACCTCCCGACCCCGCGCATCTCGCCTCGATGCGGAAGGAGGGGTAAAACCCTACGTACCAATGTCTCACCTTGCCCTCGCTCATCCATACTATAAGTGTACGTGTATATCTGCCTTGATCGACGTATCGGATTGGATGCGATCGAATAATCTTGAGAAGGGAGTGTGGGGGCCGGGGGCTAGGTAGCTGGAAGGCTGGTAAGCCAGGCACGTGAGGGGGTTGGGGTCGGGTCATCCACTCCTAGCTTCTTGCATTTTTTTCGTACGACCTTGGGTACTTGTGTTAGTTGGTGCCATGTCGATGCCTGAATAATATGATTCAGATGGATGGTGATTGAGGAGTTGCATTGGACTCACTATATCCGTAGTTTTGGTGTATTTCACCAACCCAGAATTGAAAATACCTCAGAAAATACATCGAATAAAAATACCCCACTGATCAACCTCCACTATAATTTCCATCCATCCCCAAACCCACGTCTCATTCGATCCCACTCAATTTTACATTTCATCCCGAAACATCTACCTACATTCCATACAGGCCCAATCCCTCCTTCCCAGCCCTTCCCACCCCACCACTAGTTCCTATAGTCCCGCACCAGACTAACTTAACCGCCTAGTCCCGTCCCAACCGTCCCACAGACTACGCCAGTAGTCGGGCATATACGCAGTTGTACTCCGTAGCCCCGTACTCCAACCGAGTTTTAAGCCCGCGGTCCGTTCCGTAGCCTTGCGATGCACCCTGGGAAATGAACTTCGAGGTGCTTTACTCGCACGTTGGGTTTTGGGCGTTGGGGTTGGATTTGGGCTTGTGATGGGTTGGGTTGGGGTGGTTAGAGGTAGGCACTGTGTTCATACTATCCGTGATGTATAATAAGAAGGAAGGGAGGAAGGAAGGAAGGGAGGGAGGGAGGGATGGATACAAGGAAAGGAAGGTATAAATGTACCCAATTGGTCCGGGGATTGATTTGGAGTGGTGATTGGGATTGGGACTGATAATTTGCCTGCAATGCTCTTAGGGTTTTTTTTTCCAAGGTGAGGAGTGGGATATGGGTATTTATATGGCTTGGATTATATGGATGCGATGATGTGTAGCTATGTATAAGTATGTATGTACCTAGGCGGCTGTGTCGGGGGAAACTAAAGTACGGAGTACGGAGTACTATGCTGGAGGTCTATATCAAGTGTTTAACCAAGCTTTTACAGATTTTTAAGGTCAGTTTATATGTCTCATCATGCTTTGAATATAAAATTGGAATAGACGGTAATCACCACCAAACGGAAATATATAAAAAAACGTCCCCAGGATAGCGTCGTGAAGAAGACTCAACTCGGGATCCGACGGAACCAACTAGTCAATACATGACACACTCAAAAACGCCTCGCAACCCTTCTTCGAGAACTTCCTTAGAGACTTGGAAATCAGGTGGTGCGAAACGCTGATCGTGTCGCAATAATCGTTCACTGTGGCTGTTCGGTTTTATCGACGCACTGTACGGTTAGTTGATGCAGACACGGGATCGCGCTCCGCTCCGCTCCTACGCGGTCATCGTTCGACAAACGTTTCCACAGTAGCGAATACAGAAGAGATGAATTTCGTGACTGTAGTCGCTTCTAGGCACGCCGGTGCTAGGTGTTTCACGCTCCGATCGCTTCAGAAACGCGGGGGTTGTGGAATGTTTATGGTTGTTGGCTTCCTGGTTCAAGGTTGACATGGATGTGGGTTGTTTCGTCTACCGAGAATCGTTCTAAGGATTTCAACGAGCTTTCGAAAAGTCATTCTTAGGTTTACGAAAAAGAGCTGTTGTATACTTTCTCATCATGTTGATAATTGGAGTGATTCAAGGATATTTAAGGACGGATAATCTCGCTCGTCAAGCAATCCAATTTCGTCAATATTGTGTGTCCAAGATGGTGGTCGGAGACGCTCCGCACAGCCAAGCGACTATACTCGACTCAAGTTTCCGTTCGATCAAGCATCGATGTTTTGATCACCAGCTTCTTCATGATGGCTTCTATAACCGATACGGAAGACATTCCGACCTGCAAGCTACGAATCACAGAGCAGAGAATAAGCCTTGTTCTCAAACATTCATGCATTCACTCACATTACAAGATATTCGCAACGATATCTCAAGGTGTCTAGACTGCCTGATACACCTTGGACATTCCTACAATCCTGCAAGCATAGTTTTCTTGTTTGATGTCTCCATGGGCGTGCGGATATCGGCACGCTGTTGTTTGGGAGCTGGATATATTTTAGGCTGTCAGAGCACCTCTCACCTCACGAGACAGTCCTGCGGTCATCACATTTTGTAGACCTCAGAAGAGCTCTAGACACGAATCTCTATTAGCTTTCCTCTCCGCGACCTCGCCTTCTCTCTCCAAGATATATCCGTCACAAATTGGCAATTATGTCCTCAAGAATATTGAGAGCTCCCTGTGAACACCGGAGCCGGGGCTCCAGCTTCAATTTCCTGCTCGTAGCAGTTGCAGCATTCCTTCTTTCCATTACTATCACATATGCTCAAGACGACGACGAACCGACCTCCTCCGCTCAACAAGTTTCCGAACCCTTCATCGATCAAACAACAGGCCTCCAGATGGAACGTTTCTTTGGGGCACGCACATCCTTCGGATTTGCAATGTCATTACCCACAACACCATCCGCCGCGGGAACGGCAAGGTCTTTCATCGGCCAGCTCACATTTCCGCTCGTGGATGGACAAGGTTGGGGAGCAATGGGCCTGACAGGCGACATGGAAGGAAACTTCATACTAGCAGTATGGCCCGACGGGAACGGCGGTGTCATGGCATCTTTCAGACAAGCAACAGATGAGGATAATCCGCCGGAAGTGACGGGCAACTTTCAAGTCCGTCCTCTACCAGATGGCACAGTCGTCAACAACACGGCGCTGAGCTATACTTTCCTATGCGAGAACTGCCTTGATACTACACTGGGCTTGATAGAAGATGGTACCGGGAATGCGGTAATGGGATGGGCGCTATCTGAAAGACCTCCCCGAGGAGATCCATCGGACCCTGGTGCTTTTCTGGGATTTCATGAGAGGGGGTTTGGGCCTTTTACTGCGAGGTTGGGTCAAGCTGCGACGGAACAATTCGATGCTATTGCTGCGACTGCCCTGGATCCCGTGGCAGCTTCGAATAATGCAGTGGCAGCTGTAGCCGGTGCTTTCGACGAGGGGAGTGGAGACGAAGGCGATGATGGTGAAAATGACGATGGCGACGAAGTTGCAGGTGGAATTGGGGACGGTGCTGATGATGATGGCGGCGACAGTGATAGTGATGATGATTGAGATTATTATGAAACATTTTTTTACTCTTTTCCCTGTTACTTGTATGTAAATCTTTCATCCTCATAGTTACCATATGAAAAGAAAAACCCCACATAACGAAGATGGAAATCAAAACTCAAAACTCAAAACCCATAAACTAAGAATCAAAAATCAAAACTTAGATATCTTCGTCCAATGAAAAGAGGGAATTGGAAAAATATCTCATCTTGCTAGACTTGATTAATTCTGGTTTTTTTCATCGAAGCTGCTAAACTACTTCGGCTTAGGCATTAATATTCTAGAGTGCGCGATAGACTAAACGAAAGCTACTCAATGCATGCATATGCATGAGCCATTATCGTTGCTCACGTTGGGCGCTGCATACCCGACGCTATGTAACTAACCCTCTAGTTACTTCTCTCAAGTTTAGCTCGCGGATCGCCCCGTAACCTATTGACGCTTGTTGCCTCACTTTCGCTGCCCATACCTTGATACTTATATCCTCCGGTATCGGAATACTGGGATCTCCACTTTTGGGTCTAATACCATGACAAGGCCCAGAAATGTTAGGCTGGGTCGGCACAAATGATAACATATGTCCAAAACTTGATGATTGAACATTATGGAGCAAGCACTTCAAATGATCAGGACCTGGGTAAGAGTTGAATAGAGTAGTGTGTTTATTATATTCTCCTCTGGGGTTCAATATAATTATATACAAAATATACAAGTACTAGCTTGCGTAGTATATGTTAGGGAGCTGATGTATCAGCAAGCAAGCAATCCTGAACCCACTGTCCAGTAGAGAACAAAATATTGTATGCTTCCTCCACTTTAGCCACATAAATCCTCCCTTCCAATCCATATGCATCCAAGAAATGCAAAGTGCGGTTTAAAAAAGCCTAGGAAGACCTGGGTATGGTTCCTTGGTGAGCCGCCTCTTGAAAACGCCCCCAAATGCTGGGAAAATCGTTCGTTCATATAATACAATTCATGCATGCTCTACCCCAACAAGAATCAATGTGCACTCGAGCATCGTAGCTTGGTATTTTGCCCGCTCAATCGTCATCACCAGACTCTTCCTCATCTTCCTCTTCTTTTCTTGGCCTGTCTTTGTACTTTTTCTTCCCGTCACCTTTCTTGGTCCTTAGCTCCTTCTCCCAAAGTTTATTCACTGAGTCGCGGTCTATATCAGGGAAGACCAAGTCAAAGACCTCGCTATACCAGGATACAGGTTTGCCTTCGATACCTTCTTTAATGTTCTAAACATGATAAATTAGCATGAAGTCAACGAATAGAGGCAAACAAAGGCGGGAACGGCAAGTAAGAAGAACTGGGGCATACCTCAGGTAATTCCAGCCAGTCTGACATATTGTCTTGTGGGAAAATGACCATCTTGGCTCCAGCCCGGCGCGCAGCAACTGTCTTCTCCCTCAATCCACCGATTCTCAGCACCTTACCCGTGACGGTCAACTCTCCGGTCATTGCGATCGTAGTTTCCAGTTGCCTATCGAATGCGAGTGACAGTAGACTTGTGGCCATGGTGATGCCAGCACTGGGGCCATCCTTTGGAACAGCGCCCTCAGGGCAATGGAGATGGATTTTCGCATGCTCGAAGAAGCGGTTTTTTGGAAACTGTTTCGCTACTAATCCTTTAGCGAAGGAGTAGGCTACCTGTGCGCTCTCCTTCATTACGGATTTGAGAGAACCCGTTCGTTCAAGCCCTGCATGAGAGTGGGGAGAGAGGGCGTTTTCCAAGATGGATTCGACGTAGAGTGCTGCGCCTCCCATTGACGTCCAGGCAAGACCCATGGCAACCCCCGGCGGAGTTGTGTCATAGAGGCGGTCAGAGGTGAATACTGGTGGGCCAACATAGTCTTTTAGATTTTCCTTTCCAATCGAGACATGCACATTGTCTGGAACTTTGAGGGCAACTCGTGGCTTCTCTGTTGTTTCCTTCTCGATGTTTTCGGGGGTTTCTTTGACATCTGTTGTGTCTTTCTCCGCCTCCTCCTGTGCGGCTTTACCCTCATCGGTAAGGGCTTCGGATTCTGGGAGAACATCCTCACCAAGCTCAGTTACAATTTTCAAGGCAGATTTACGGTAGACTTTCTCAATCTGCTTCTTCAGGTTTCGCACGCCAGACTCGCGACAGTACTTATTGATGAGTTCAACGATAGCCTCTTTCTCCAAAGTCACATCGACATTTTTAAGGCCGCTGATCTCCTTCGCCGCCGGTGCCAAGTAGCGCTCAGCAATAGCCATTTTTTCGTCGGCCACATACCCAGATAGCTCAATCATCTCCATTCTGTCGAGAAGTGGTCGGGGTATGGTATCGGTCATGTTAGCAGTACAGACGAAGAGAACCTTGGAAAGATCGACAGGAACATCCAGGTAGTGATCCAGGAAGCTGTTGTTCTGCTCTGGGTCAAGCAGTTCCAGCAACGCGGAGGCCGGATCACCATTATGCCCTCGACCAATCTTGTCAACCTCATCGATTAAGATAAGTGGATTCTCTGTTTGACACTTCTTGAGGGCTTGAATAATGCGACCCGGTAGCGCACCAACGTAAGTTCGTCGATGTCCTTTGATCTCAGCAACGTCAGAGAGACCTCCGACGCTGAAGCGGTAGTACTGTCGGTTCAATGCGCGTGCTACCGATTTCCCTATTGAAGTCTTGCCTACACCTGGAGGTCCAACCATGCAAAGTATCTTTCCTTCTACAGTGCCACGTAGTTTGCCGACTGCGATGAATTCTAGGATGCGATCTTTAACATCCTTAAGACCGTGGTGATCTTCGTCTAAAACTTCTCGCGCATGCTGAATGCCAAAATTCTCAGCGCTTCTCTGGCCCCAGGGTAGCTGGGTAAGCCAGTCGAGGTAATTGCGAGTGACATTGAACTCAGATGCAGCTGGCTCAAGGTGAGCGAGCTTGCTCATTTCTTCATCGAAAACCTTTTTCACAGCCTCGGGCATGGCAAGCTTGCTGACCTTGTCATGGAATTTCTCAATCAGCTTGTCTTTGCCATCAGATTCGATACCAAGCTCTCGTTTGATGCCCTTCATCTGCTCCATCAGCCAGTACTCCCGCTGCTTCTTGTGGATTTTGGTCTCTACGTCTTTTACAATCTTGGACTGCAATTCTGCATTCATGAGCTCTTTCTTCAGGACGATTAGGGCTTTGCTCAAGCGTGTCTCTACATTCATCTCCGCGAGTGCTTCTTGTAATTCATGCGAATCTCCCTGTGCGACTGCAGCTGCAAAATCAGCAAGCTTGACTGGATCTTCTCCAACGTTCATCGTTGTTTGCACCGAAAATGTTGAGATGTGATCTCTGAATAGAGGGTTAAGAAGCGCGACTGCTTTGAAGGTGTTGACGATTTCGCTAACCAGCGCGGGTATGACCTTGTTGTTCTTCATATCAAATGACTCCTCCATAAGATTCTCGACATTTGCAATGCTGACTTTGCGGTCACGGAGGAAGGAAGTAGCTTCGTAGTACTGAGGTGCTTTCTGCGCATCGGCACTAGACTCCTCAAAACTTGCTACAACATCTCCTTTTGACTGATCTGTCTCAGATTCCTTTACTGCCGATTCACCTAAAGTACTCTCCGCTACCGAGGCGTCACCTTTAGGCGTTTCTTGAGGTTTGTCCTGGCTTGGGGGTTTTAGATCCGTCATCTTGATCCTGCGGTGGGGGTACAACACGCAGGTCATGGCAAAGTTGTCGTCAGGACCCACTGGGAACGCGCTGGTTACCTGGCAGAAAGTTCCTACATCATAGACCTCATTGGGGTCGTCAATGACATCTTTATCTGCCTCATCATCCTTAAGTAGAAATGCGCCAATGTATGGTTGGCCCCTTTTGACCATATCTGCAATTGCTTGTCCCACTTCCTTGTTACGTATTGTAATAGCCTTATAAAAGCCTGGAAAGAGCGGTCGCTTGCCTATTGGAATTGCCATGACCTGTGGATACACTTCTGGTATTGAGGGCTTGACCAACGATCGTTCGGATTGTTTTCGTTTTTTGCCACCACCTTCATTGCCAGATCCCGTACCACCTTCTCCTGCTGCAGCGCTGCCTCGTGCATCGCTGTTTTTGGAGGAAGGTATCGGATCCGGCGGCTTAGACTTGCCCTCTACATCTTCTGAGTCCTCTTGTATTTTGGGTTGCTTCAATTGCTCTTCCTTCTCCTCCTCTTTTACTTCTTCTTCCTTCTCTAGCTGGGGTTTAGGGTTCTTTTCCTTTTGCCTGCTTAATGATGTTGAAAAGCTACGCGACGTGAAGAGCGAGGCCGGCGGCGATTGGTATCGACGTGGATATCGTGGGATGGATTGTGCTAAACACTGCGATGGAATGGAAGATGACCCTGCCCTTGATGCGAATGCCCTACTCGCAGGGCGCGATGCCTGGAGAAGAGCTATTCGCCATGGAAGCTTCTGGCTCTGAAGCATGTCGACGATGGAATGGTATGAATCGAAGGAAACAGCTTCAAGGGGAAGGGGGAGTCGAAGGGGGTCAAGATAAGAGGGATGCCAACACGCACAGGGAAAGCTGAGCCTGGATGAAGAGAGACTCAGAGCCAGAGATGGGCGTGCCGGTTTGCAGGAAGTGAATTCGTCGTGGCGTCTGTGAATTGATCAGCAACCATCAAAATCTCGACATCATCGTCCTAGCTCCGAAACCCCCGAACGCCAAGGCCAACGCCCCTCGGTCCGACCAGAGTTTTATCAGATAAGATCATCAGATAATTTCAACATCCTACTGCGACAACTTATCTTGGGGCTGTTTTCCCCACAGTGAAGCAGAAAATCTTTGCCAATCAATACAAAATACTCCGTGCTCTTTCGAGGATTCAATTTCTCAAAAGGGCCGGCGCAGTCACGATCTAGTATACGCCCACAACGTGAGGGCTTTAATCAAAGGAGGAAGCTGTAATTGTAATTCACATATTGCGAAGCAGCATATGGTTCGCCGGGACCATGCTCGTTATGTGCATCTATATACTCGTCAGCGATAGACTTGATCATTTCCTCATTGTATAGTAGCATAATAAACGCAGCAAAACACTGCTAGTGGACAAACAAGCCGATCACTCGCAATGGCCGCGCTTTCCAAACTTACTGTAGAGCTCATGGACATTATTACTTCCTATCTTTCACATGGAGACGCTCCGATTCTGGCAAAGAATACATTACAAGCAGTAGAACCAATTGCTAGTTCGCATCTGTTATGTTGTCATTCCCATCAAAGTACTTTGCACAACCCACTGGGATCTGCCGATAACGCCTTCGTGCAGTGAGCTTTGTTAGCAGCAACCTATCTTGTTTTCACTATGCTAGGACCCAATGTTTGAACAGTTGGTACACCAATGTGCACATGGGGGAGTTGACGAGGATGCGAGGGATAGATATTGGCTCATGAAAGGCTTATGCCAGCACAAATCCTACTATTTCAAGCATTAATAGAATCAAGGTCGTTTCCAGAGCTGCTGTGTATTCATAAGAGGTTTTTTACATGTTAACAGAGTGCGCCGGGCTGGTCTTGCGTTTCCCAAGGCTGAAAAATCTCGTAGATCCCTGTGGGTAACCAAGGTTTATATATACAACGGTGACTCGATATGAACATTGACCGCTTCCACCAACAGCTAATAGCAGGCAGAAATTTCCAAAGAGTGGCTGTGCTCTTGAAAGTATCCTCGAAGGTCTAGGCGTACTATGGCGCTCAAACTTGCTCGACATCAATTAGGCGGCGCCCACACTTTCGCAATTGCCAGAACCATGAGAGATTTGTGCTCCGAAACAACAATGTCCGTGCCAAAGGAATGACCTTTGGGCTTGAAAGCAATGACGGAGCTGCTTGCATCTTGGTACGTTCACTGAGGGGCTCTCAATTATCACAAGTCGTCCGATAGCCGAAAGTGAATGTACACCTTAGCACACCTTTGGGCAATTTTACTAGCGCGTCTTTTGCTCCGTGCAATGATTGGATCCCTCACACGTTCGGAGCAACGCAACTGCCTACACTCTTCACGATCGGCGCAAATCGTCAATCAATCTTCTCTGGAGCCCAGAACTTCCCTGTACTGCTCCAGCCCTTGGGCCTGCAGCACAGAGCGCACAACACCCTCCAATACATAGTAGGTCCACAGAAACCTGATATAATATCCACCTTCTAAAGTCATCTAGGCCCGTCAGCAAGTTCTCCGAATCAGAAATGGCTATGCCAGCCCTTGTCCTCTCCGTGATCATCGTCGGCACCATCGTCCTCGGCTTGGGTATCACCTATATTACGTACCAATTGTACAAGCGGTATGCGCCTCGACGCAATCCAGCAACACAAATCAACTACACGCACGGCAACGACGTCGAGCTGGACAATCTAGGTCCCCATGGAATCTGGCGCTATTCTAACTCCCATGATAGCCAAGCTCCTCAAGGACTAAGAGGACCGCGGCCGACCCATCCCCCAACTCATGCCCGAGCATCTGGGGACAGCTTTGCGGAGCCGCAATGGCGATTTGCTGAGTCTCCAGGCCGCACCGAGCGCTTCCCAGATGAAGGATTCAATAATGGTGCTAGGCGCCAATTCCGGGGATGAAAGCAAACAATGGTGGCCGAAGTCCTCTAAGAAGAGGCTCATTCGGACGGTGAGTTTCATATCACGCATGACTAGCACGTTACTAATGTATCTAGAGAGAGATGGGAACATGAAGCATGTAGGCGTCATGGACAGAACATTGGTATATTAGACAGGACTTCAATATGGATCAGTCTCTATGGCAAATCCCTCTCTCCGACTCTACAGTAACAAAACATAGGCTTCTTGGCATCCTTCTTGGCTTTCGAATCAATTCCCTCCGGCTTTCTCATAACCATACCTAAGCTTCTTGACACATCTATTGCATTTCGACAAGTTCCTCCAAACGATGACCAGCCTGAAGCCTCTCGGAGACCCTTCCATTCCTGCTGACTGTGATTTAGGTCTAACCAATGCACTACTGTGCCCCAAATTTTGACATGTTGCATTTCGATTCCTTTTCCTCCACATGATAACCAGCCATAAGCCGACATTTCTTCCACATGATAACCAGCTACAAGCCGACATTCGTTAAATTCTTTCCATTCTTGCCAACTGTACTCCAAGCCCACCTCGTACACAGCCGTGCCGGAAAGTCTTGACATGCTCGTTGCATTCCGACCCAATTCCCTCCAAATTATACACTACCCCCTGCTTATACCCTTTCCATTCCTGCCAACTATATACTCTAACCCCAACCTGTAAACAGCCGTTCCCAAAAGTCATCATGTCTTTGGGTGGCCGGATTTTGGAGATGCTGTAATTCTTCATCGATATGTCATCAATTGACGAGGGATGACTCTAATTCTCGATCATAGGCCAAAATGTTGAGAATTTGGCCTCGAAATTCCGTGATAGAGGTCAGACAGCATGGGAGCCTGACACATCTCCATCTACGGGTTATACCCTGTACCACACACATTGTCCTCCTATCCCCTTTGAACAAAGACAAGGCTTGTCTTCGATCGTCGAGTTTTGCGCTTCTCCAAGCCTTGGAGACCATGAGAACATTATACCTCCTAGCCGTAGCCCCGAGAGCGCCGCCACATGGATAAGTGAGCCTAGGCTTTTGTAGGACGTGACTATACTAGGGGACATGTCCGATGTATTATACTGTATCAGGCTTCATGTCCTTTTTCCAAAAGCCATGGAATTGTTGTTCCTGTCGCTCCGTAGCCCAAATTATATAATGTTGGCCCCACGTAGCCGAGTTGCACATGGGGCAGTGTATTCCGTCGTAATATATACCTTTCCGACTGGTTGTCCTTCGAACATCGAGGATAGTTTTGTGGCATGGTTCTCCTTTGTTGATATATACGGGTATGCGGGGAATTAAGATGATCAGGGACCCCCGCCGGAACTCCATTTGTCGTTAGTTGCGCCGTATGTTGAAATCCCCCTCGGGTTCCTGTTCGGGAAATCAGGAAGTTAACGCCCGTTGTCTCGAGCAATGCTTCCGTCGTCTCGCCCTACTCCACCTGCCCTCCTCCATTCCACCTTCATCGGTTGCCCCCTCTGTCTCTTCCTCCAACTCTTCTTGTAAAATGTAATATATATATATCCTTTTCCGTCCTGGCCCGATTTTGTCCTCGCATGAGCCTCCCCCAAATTCCAGATATCCTCGGTCCATGATCGGATGGCGACCATACAATGGTCAAAATCGTCATAATCGTATATACCGATTTAATACCTAATATATCCATCCGCCACTGTAGTTTTATATACCAGTTATATACCCAATTCATCCATCCTCCTCTTCTATATACAAAACATGAACTCGAACTGTGGTGCCGCTATCGTCCTAGGCGAACATGATGTATTGTTCTCCTGAGGATTTTCGTAGCCGTCGTCGGGGGATGACTTCGTTTGCCTAGAGTTTCTCGGATCGGCATTGTTTCCGTTTTGAGCTGATTGAGGGATCCCGTTTCGTAGAATTCGTAGCAGGCTTCAGCACATGGCGTGTTAGGAATATGAGATCGCAGCTCTTTGAAATTTCAGGTTGAGTCTCGGGTCTGCTAAGAGTTCTCTGATCCGGTGCAGAAGAACCGATCATCACTTTCGCCACGATTCGAGCTCCGTAATTTTATCGTCAGTCCATGAATCGGGATACGAGAGAGAAGTTACGATTTCCCATGAGCAAGGGCCAGCTACGTGCAAACCCCAACATGCAAGACAATGACATCGCAGGAGAGCCGGGAAGGACATGGACCCTAAGGTTTCCGTGCATATATAATATCGACGATAGGTCATAGGTCCGGGCCAATTAGCCACATGGCTTCTCGTGATCCACATAGCCCGCATGATGATCCTGTAGACAACACTGTGGGCACAGCACCCAACCCACCAGCCAATGAAAAAGTGTTCTTCGTCGAGAACCGACGGAAGCCCGGCCATGTTGAACGACGTGGAACATTGGCCGTCCACCTTCCAATGGATGATATAGTGCACGGCTGCGAACTGGGCAAGGCGCGGATGCGGTTGCGTCCTTGCGCTTTTGATAGACCATGCCACTCTTTTCTGAGATGAAATCTCTCGAAAGCAGTCAAAAGAGTGGACTTCCAGGCGGTAAACCAGAGGCATAGCTATGGAATTCGAGACGAGCAATCCACTAATACGGAGGTGGAAAGGCTACTGGGACTGGTTGAATATATACTGTAAATCTGTGCTCCAGGCGAGGAGCACATGTGAAGAAACTGAACTGGTACGCTTATATACTAGTGTTTCCAAAGTGTCGACGTTTGTCGAGTGATATATACAAACTATGTAACGGAATCAGTGGAAGTTCAGTCGAATATAGAAGTATTTACGTGACCACAAAGAATGGGTGAAGTGTTTCGAAGGTACTCACAGGGTAGTACTATAATCCTGACCACTAGACGATTGAACAGAGGAGTTTTGGCCTTGGGTCAAGCTGACGTATTCATCCCCGCGGTATTGATGAAGGCTGGGGG